>JAQIHN010000242.1:0-87639 GCA_027917425.1 Gastrophryne carolinensis | reverse complement strand
TATTCTAAAAGTAATTTTGCCTGATAAAGACACTTTTGCTGTGCATAGTACTACTGCTTCCAGGTGCACTGCTGTTGTGGCATCCCATTCTGTGACTACACCAGCCTCTATTTACTATAACCCTTTGCACTTATTCTAAAAGTAATTTGGCCTGATAAAGACACTTTTGCTTTGCATAGTACTACTGCTCCCAGGTGCACTGCTGTTGTGGCATCCCATTCTGTGACTACACCAGCCTCTATTTACTATAACCCTTTGCACTTATTCTAAAAGTAATTTGGCCTGATAAAGACACTTTTGCTTTGCATAGTACTACTGCTCCCAGGTGCACTGCTGTTGTGGCATCCCATTCTGTGACTACACCAGCCTCTATTTACTATAACCCTTTGCACTTATTCTAAAAGTAATTTGGCCTGATAAAGACACTTTTGCTGTGCATAGTACTACTACTCCCAGGTGCACTGCTGTTGTGGCATCCCATTCTGTGACTACACCAGCCTCTATTTACTATAACCCTTTGCACTTATTCTAAAAGTAATTTGGCCTGATAAAGACACTTTTGCTTTGCATAGTTCTACTGCTCCCAGGTGCACTGCTGTTGTGGCATCCCATTCTGTGACTACACCAGCCTCTATTTACTATAACCCTTTGCACTTATTCTAAAAGTAATTTGGCCTGATAAAGACACTTTTGCTTTGCATAGTTCTACTGCTCCCAGGTGCACTGCTGTTGTGGCATCCCATTCTGTGACTACACCAGCCTCTATTTACTATAACCCTTTGCACTTATTCTAAAAGTAATTTGGCCTGATAAAGACACTTTTGCTGTGCATAGTACTACTGCTCCCAGGTGCACTGCTGTTGTGGCATCCCATTCTGTGACTACACCAGCCTCTATTTACTATAACCCTTTGCACTTATTCTAAAAGTAATTTGGCCTGATAAAGACACTTTTGCTGTGCATAGTTCTACTGCTCCCAGGTGCACTGCTGTTGTGGCATCCCATTCTGTGACTACACCAGCCTCTATTTACTATAACCCTTTGCACTTATTCTAAAAGTAATTTGGCCTGATAAAGACACTTTTGCTGTGCATAGTACTACTGCTCCCAGGTGCACTGCTGTTGTGGCATCCCATTCTGTGACTACACCAGCCTCTATTTACTATAACCCTTTGCACTTATTCTAAAAGTAATTTGGCCTGATAAAGACACTTTTGCTTTGCATAGTACTACTGCTCCCAGGTGCACTGCTGTTGTGGCATCCCAGTCTGTGACTACACCAGCCTCTATTTACTATAACCCTTTGCACTTATTCTAAAAGTAATTTGGCCTGATAAAGACACTTTTGCTGTGCGTAGTACTACTGCTCCCAGGTGCACTGCTGTTGTGGCATCCCATTCTATGACTACACCAGCCTCTATTTACTATAACCCTTTGCACTTATTCTAAAAGTAATTTGGCCTGATAAAGACACTTTTGCTTTGCATAGTACTACTGCTCCCAGGTGCACTGCTGTTGTGGCATCCCATTCTGTGACTACACCAGCCTCTATTTACTATAACCCTTTGCACTTATTCTAAAAGTAATTTGGCCTGATAAAGACACTTTTGCTTTGCATAGTACTACTGCTCCCAGGTGCACTGCTGTTGTGGCATCCCATTCTGTGACTACACCAGCCTCTATTTACTATAACCCTTTGCACTTATTCTAAAAGTAATTTGGCCTGATAAAGACACTTTTGATGTGCATAGTACTACTGCTCCCAGGTGCACTGCTGTTGTGGCATCCCATTCTGTGACTACACCAGCCTCTATTTACTATAACCCTTTGCACTTATTCTAAAAGTAATTTGGCCTGATAAAGACACGTTTGCTTTGCATAGTACTACTGCTCCCAGGTACACTGCTGTTGTGGCATCCCATTCTGTGACTACACCAGCCTCTATTTACTATAACCCTTTGCACTTATTCTAAAAGTAATTTGGCCTGATAAAGACACTTTTCCTTTGCATAGTACTACTGCTCCCAGGTGCACTGCTGTTGTGGCATCCCATTCTGTGACTACACCAGCCTCTATTTACTATAACCCTTTGCACTTATTCTAAAAGTAATTTAGCCTGATAAAGACACTTTTGCTTTGCATAGTACTACTGCTCCCAGGTGCACTGCTGTTGTGGCATCCCATTCTGTGACTACACCAGCCTCTATTTACTATAACCCTTTGCACTTATTCTAAAAGTAATTTGGCCTGATAAAGACACTTTTGCTGTGCATAGTACTACTGCTCCCAGGTGCACTGCTGTTGTGGCATCCCATTCTGTGACTACACCAGCCTCTATTTACTATAACCCTTTGCACTTATTCTAAAAGTAATTTGGCCTGATAAAGACACGTTTGCTTTGCATAGTACTACTGCTCCCAGGTGCACTGCTGTTGTGGCATCCCATTCTGTGACTACACCAGCCTCTATTTACTATAACCCTTTGCACTTATTCTAAAAGTAATTTGGCCTGATATAGACACTTTTGCTTTGCATAGTACTACTGCTCCCAGGTGCACTGCTGTTGTGGCATCCCATTCTGTGACTACACCAGCCTCTATTTACTATAACCCTTTGCACTTATTCTAAAAGTAATTTGGCCTGATAAAGACACTTTTGCTTTGCATAGTACTACTGCTCCCAGGTGCACTGCTGTTGTGGCATCCCATTCAGTGACTACACCAGCCTCTATTTATTATAACCCTTTGCACTTATTCTAAAAGTAATTTGGCCTGATAAAGACACTTTTGCTGTGCAAAGTACTACTGCTCCCAGGTGCACTGCTGTTGTGGCATCCCATTCTGTGACTACACCAGCCTCTATTTACTATAACCCTTTGCACTTATTCTAAAAGTAATTTGGCCTGATAAAGACACTTTTGCTTTGCATAGTACTACTGCTCCCAGGTGCACTGCTGTTGTGGCATCCCATTCTGTGACTACACCAGCCTCTATTTACTATAACCCTTTGCACTTATTCTAAAAGTAATTTGGCCTGATAAAGACACTTTTGCTTTGCATAGTACTACTGCTCCCAGGTGCACTGCTGTTGTGGCATCCCATTCAGTGACTACACCAGCCTCTATTTATTATAACCCTTTGCACTTATTCTAAAAGTAATTTGGCCTGATAAAGACACTTTTGCTGTGCAAAGTACTACTGCTCCCAGGTGCACTGCTGTTGTGGCATCCCATTCTGTGACTACACCAGCCTCTATTTACTATAACCCTTTGCACTTATTCTAAAAGTAATTTGGCCTGATAAAGACACTTTTGCTTTGCATAGTACTACTGCTCCCAGGTGCACTGCTGTTGTGGCATCCCATTCTGTGACTACACCAGCCTCTATTTACTATAACCCTTTGCACTTATTCTAAAAGTAATTTGGCCTGATAAAGGCACTTTTGCTGTGCATAGTACTACTGCTCCCAGGTGCACTGCTGTTGTGGCATCCCATTCTGTGACTACACCAGCCTCTATTTACTATAACCCTTTGCACTTATTCTAAAAGTAATTTGGCCTGATAAAGACACTTTTGCTGTGCATAGTACTACTGCTCCCAGGTGCACTGCTGTTGTGGCATCCCCTTCTGTGACTACACCAGCCTCTATTTACTATAACCCTTTGCACTTATTCTAAAAGTAATTTGGCCTGATAAAGACACTTTTGCTTTGCATAGTACTAATGCTCCCAGGTGCACTGCTGTTGTGGCATCCCATTCTGTGACTACACCAGCCTCTATTTACTATAACCTTTTGCACTTATTCTAAAAGAAATTTGGCCTGATAAAGACACATTTGCTTTGCATAGTACTACTGCTCCCAGGTGCACTGCTGTTGTGGCATCCCCTTCTGTGACTACACCAGCCTCTATTTACTATAACCCTTTGCACTTATTCTAAAAGTAATTTTGCCTGATGAAGACACTTTTGCTGTGCATAGTACTACTGCTCCCAGATGCACTGCTGTTGTGTCATCCCATTCTGTGACTACACCAGCCTCTATTTACTATAACCCTTTGCACTTATTCTAAAAGTAATTTGGCCTGATAAAGACACTTTTGCTTTGCATAGTACTACTGCTCCCAGGTGCACTGCTGTTGTGGCATCCCATTCTGTGACTACACCAGCCTCTATTTACTATAACCCTTTGCACTTATTCTAAAAGTAATTTGGCCTGATAAAGACACTTTTGCTGTGCATAGTACTACTGCTCCCAGGTGCACTGCTGTTGTGGCATCCCATTCTGTGACTACACCAGCCTCTATTTACTATAACCCTTTGCACTTATTCTAAAAGTAATTTGGCCTGATAAAGACATTTTTGCTGTGCATAGTACTACTGCTCCCAGGTGCACTGCTGTTGTGGCATCCCCTTCAGTGACTACACAAGCCTCTATTTACTATAACCCTTTGCACTTATTCTAAAAGTAATTTTGCCTGATAAAGACACTTTTGCTGTGCATAGTACTACTGCTCCCAGGTGCACTGCTGTTGTGGCATCCCATTCTGTGACTACACCAGCCTCTATTTACTATAACCCTTTGCACTTATTCTAAAAGTAATTTGGCCTGATAAAGACACTTTTGCTGTGCATAGTACTACTGCTCCCAGGTGCACTGCTGTTGTGGCATCCCATTCTGTGACTTCACCAGCCTCTATTTACAATAACCCTTTGCACTTATTCTAAAAGTAATTTGGCCTGATAAAGACACTTTTGCTTTGCATAGTACTACTGCTCCCAGGTGCACTGCTGTTGTGGCATCCCATTCTGTGACTACACCAGCTTCTATTTACTATAACCCTTTGCACTTATTCTAAAAGTAATTTGGCCTGATAAAGACACTTTTGCTTTGCATAGTACTACTGCTCCCAGGTGCACTGCTGTTGTGGCATCCCATTCTGTGACTACACCAGCTTCTATTTACTATAACCCTTTGCACTTATTCTAAAAGTAATTTGGCCTGATAAAGACACTTTTGCTTTGCATAGTACTACTGCTCCCAGGTGCACTGCTGTTGTGGTATCCCATTCTGTGACTACACCAGCCTCTATTTACTATAACCCTTTGCACTTATTCTAAAAGTAATTTGGCCTGATAAAGACACTTTTGCTTTGCATAGTACTACTGCTCCCAGGTGCACTGCTGTTGTGGCATCCCATTCTGTGACTACACCAGCCTCTATTTAATATAACCCTCTGCACTTATTCTAAAAGTAATTTGGCCTGATAAAGACACTTTTGCTGTGCATAGTACTACTGCTCCCAGGTGCACTGCTGTTGTGGCATCCCATTCTGTGACTACACCAGCCTCTATTTACTATAACCCTTTGCACTTATTCTAAAAGTAATTTGGCCTGATAAAGACACTTTTGCTTTGCATAGTTCTACTGCTCCCAGGTGCACTGCTGTTGTGGCATCCCATTCTGTGACTACACCAGCCTCTATTTACTATAACCCTTTGCACTTATTCTAAAAGTAATTTGGCCTGATAAAGACACTTTTGCTGTGCATAGTACTACTGCTCCCAGGTGCACTGCTGTTGTGGCATCCCATTCTGTGACTACACCAGCCTCTATTTACTATAACCCTTTGCACTTATTCTAAAAGTAATTTGGCCTGATAAAGACACTTTTGCTGTGCATAGTTCTACTGCTCCCAGGTGCACTGCTGTTGTGGCATCCCATTCTGTGACTACACCAGCCTCTATTTACTATAACCCTTTGCACTTATTCTAAAAGTAATTTGGCCTGATAAAGACACTTTTGCTGTGCATAGTACTACTGCTCCCAGGTGCACTGCTGTTGTGTCATCCCATTCTGTGACTACACCAGCCTCTATTTACTATAACCCTTTGCACTTATTCTAAAAGTAATTTGGCCTGATAAAGACACTTTTGCTTTGCATAGTACTACTGCTCCCAGGTGCACTGCTGTTGTGGCATCCCATTCTGTGACTACACCAGCCTCTATTTACTATAACCCTTTGCACTTATTCTAAAAGTAATTTGGCCTGATAAAGACACTTTTGCTTTGCATAGTACTACTGCTCCCAGGTGCACTGCTGTTGTGGCATCCCATTCTGTGACTACACCAGCCTCTATTTACTATAACCCTTTGCACTTATTCTAAAAGTAATTTGGCCTGATAAAGACACTTTTGCTTTGCATAGTACTACTGCTCCCAGGTGCACTGCTGTTGTGGCATCCCATTCTGTGACTACACCAGCCTCTATTTACTATAACCCTTTGCACTTATTCTAAAAGTAATTTGGCCTGATAAAGACACTTTTGCTTTGCATAGTACTACTGCTCCCAGGTGCACTGCTGTTGTGGCATCCCATTCTGTGACTACACCAGCCTCTATTTACTATAACCCTTTGCACTTATTCTAAAAGTAATTTGGCCTGATAAAGACACTTTTGCTGTGCATAGTACTACTACTCCCAGGTGCACTGCTGTTGTGGCATCCCATTCTGTGACTACACCAGCCTCTATTTACTATAACCCTTTGCACTTATTCTAAAAGTAATTTGGCCTGATAAAGACACTTTTGCTTTGCATAGTTCTACTGCTCCCAGGTGCACTGCTGTTGTGGCATCCCATTCTGTGACTACACCAGCCTCTATTTACTATAACCCTTTGCACTTATTCTAAAAGTAATTTGGCCTGATAAAGACACTTTTGCTTTGCATAGTTCTACTGCTCCCAGGTGCACTGCTGTTGTGGCATCCCATTCTGTGACTACACCAGCCTCTATTTACTATAACCCTTTGCACTTATTCTAAAAGTAATTTGGCCTGATAAAGACACTTTTGCTGTGCATAGTACTACTGCTCCCAGGTGCACTGCTGTTGTGGCATCCCATTCTGTGACTACACCAGCCTCTATTTACTATAACCCTTTGCACTTATTCTAAAAGTAATTTGGCCTGATAAAGACACTTTTGCTGTGCATAGTTCTACTGCTCCCAGGTGCACTGCTGTTGTGGCATCCCATTCTGTGACTACACCAGCCTCTATTTACTATAACCCTTTGCACTTATTCTAAAAGTAATTTGGCCTGATAAAGACACTTTTGCTGTGCATAGTTCTACTGCTCCCAGGTGCACTGCTGTTGTGGCATCCCATTCTGTGACTACACCAGCCTCTATTTACTATAACCCTTTGCACTTATTCTAAAAGTAATTTGGCCTGATAAAGACACTTTTGATGTGCATAGTACTACTGCTCCCAGGTGCACTGCTGTTGTGGCATCCCATTCTGTGACTACACCAGCCTCTATTTACTATAACCCTTTGCACTTATTCTAAAAGTAATTTGGCCTGATAAAGACACGTTTGCTTTGCATAGTACTACTGCTCCCAGGTACACTGCTGTTGTGGCATCCCATTCTGTGACTACACCAGCCTCTATTTACTATAACCCTTTGCACTTATTCTAAAAGTAATTTGGCCTGATAAAGACACTTTTCCTTTGCATAGTACTACTGCTCCCAGGTGCACTGCTGTTGTGGCATCCCATTCTGTGACTACACCAGCCTCTATTTACTATAACCCTTTGCACTTATTCTAAAAGTAATTTGGCCTGATAAAGACACTTTTGCTTTGCATAGTACTACTGCTCCCAGGTGCACTGCTGTTGTGGCATCCCATTCTGTGACTACACCAGCCTCTATTTACTATAACCCTTTGCACTTATTCTACAAGTAATTTGGCCTGATAAAGACACTTTTGCTGTGCATAGTACTACTGCTCCCAGGTGCACTGCTGTTGTGGCATCCCATTCTGTGACTACACCAGCCTCTATTTACTATAACCCTTTGCACTTATTCTAAAAGTAATTTGGCCTGATAAAGACACGTTTGCTTTGCATAGTACTACTGCTCCCAGGTGCACTGCTGTTGTGGCATCCTATTCTGTGACTACACCAGCCTCTATTTACTATAACCCTTTGCACTTATTCTAAAAGTAATTTGGCCTGATATAGACACTTTTGCTTTGCATAGTACTACTGCTCCCAGGTGCACTGCTGTTGTGGCATCCCATTCTGTGACTACACCAGCCTCTATTTACTATAACCCTTTGCACTTATTCTAAAAGTAATTTGGCCTGATAAAGACACTTTTGCTTTGCATAGTACTACTGCTCCCAGGTGCACTGCTGTTGTGGCATCCCATTCAGTGACTACACCAGCCTCTATTTATTATAACCCTTTGCACTTATTCTAAAAGTAATTTGGCCTGATAAAGACACTTTTGCTGTGCAAAGTACTACTGCTCCCAGGTGCACTGCTGTTGTGGCATCCCATTCTGTGACTACACCAGCCTCTATTTACTATAACCCTTTGCACTTATTCTAAAAGTAATTTGGCCTGATAAAGACACTTTTGCTTTGCATAGTACTACTGCTCCCAGGTGCACTGCTGTTGTGGCATCCCATTCTGTGACTACACCAGCCTCTATTTACTATAACCCTTTGCACTTATTCTAAAAGTAATTTGGCCTGATAAAGGCACTTTTGCTGTGCATAGTACTACTGCTCCCAGGTGCACTGCTGTTGTGGCATCCCATTCTGTGACTACACCAGCCTCTATTTACTATAACCCTTTGCACTTATTCTAAAAGTAATTTGGCCTGATAAAGACACTTTTGCTGTGCATAGTACTACTGCTCCCAGGTGCACTGCTGTTGTGGCATCCCCTTCTGTGACTACACCAGCCTCTATTTACTATAACCCTTTGCACTTATTCTAAAAGTAATTTGGCCTGATAAAGACACTTTTGCTTTGCATAGTACTAATGCTCCCAGGTGCACTGCTGTTGTGGCATCCCATTCTGTGACTACACCAGCCTCTATTTACTATAACCTTTTGCACTTATTCTAAAAGAAATTTGGCCTGATAAAGACACATTTGCTTTGCATAGTACTACTGCTCCCAGGTGCACTGCTGTTGTGGCATCCCCTTCTGTGACTACACCAGCCTCTATTTACTATAACCCTTTGCACTTATTCTAAAAGTAATTTTGCCTGATGAAGACACTTTTGCTGTGCATAGTACTACTGCTCCCAGATGCACTGCTGTTGTGTCATCCCATTCTGTGACTACACCAGCCTCTATTTACTATAACCCTTTGCACTTATTCTAAAAGTAATTTGGCCTGATAAAGACACTTTTGCTTTGCATAGTACTACTGCTCCCAGGTGCACTGCTGTTGTGGCATCCCATTCTGTGACTACACCAGCCTCTATTTACTATAACCCTTTGCACTTATTCTAAAAGTAATTTGGCCTGATAAAGACACTTTTGCTGTGCATAGTACTACTGCTCCCAGGTGCACTGCTGTTGTGGCATCCCATTCTGTGACTACACCAGCCTCTATTTACTATAACCCTTTGCACTTATTCTAAAAGTAATTTGGCCTGATAAAGACATTTTTGCTGTGCATAGTACTACTGCTCCCAGGTGCACTGCTGTTGTGGCATCCCCTTCAGTGACTACACAAGCCTCTATTTACTATAACCCTTTGCACTTATTCTAAAAGTAATTTTGCCTGATAAAGACACTTTTGCTGTGCATAGTACTACTGCTCCCAGGTGCACTGCTGTTGTGGCATCCCATTCTGTGACTACACCAGCCTCTATTTACTATAACCCTTTGCACTTATTCTAAAAGTAATTTGGCCTGATAAAGACACTTTTGCTGTGCATAGTACTACTGCTCCCAGGTGCACTGCTGTTGTGGCATCCCATTCTGTGACTTCACCAGCCTCTATTTACTATAACCCTTTGCACTTATTCTAAAAGTAATTTGGCCTGATAAAGACACTTTTGCTTTGCATAGTACTACTGCTCCCAGGTGCACTGCTGTTGTGGCATCCCATTCTGTGACTACACCAACTTCTATTTACTATAACCCTTTGCACTTATTCTAAAAGTAATTTGGCCTGATAAAGACACTTTTGCTTTGCATAGTACCACTGCTCCCAGGTGCACTGCTGTTGTGGCATCCCATTCTGTGACTACACCAGCTTCTATTTACTATAACCCTTTGCACTTATTCTAAAAGTAATTTGGCCTGATAAAGACACTTTTGCTTTGCATAGTACTACTGCTCCCAGGTGCACTGCTGTTGTGGTATCCCATTCTGTGACTACACCAGCCTCTATTTACTATAACCCTTTGCACTTATTCTAAAAGTAATTTGGCCTGATAAAGACACTTTTGCTTTGCATAGTACTACTGCTCCCAGGTGCACTGCTGTTGTGGCATCCCATTCTGTGACTACACCAGCCTCTATTTACTATAACCCTTTGCACTTATTCTAAAAGTAATTTGGCCTGATAAAGACACTTTTGCTTTGCATAGTACTACTGCTCCCAGGTGCACTGCTGTTGTGGCATCCCATTCTGTGACTACACCAGCCTCTATTTACTATAATCCTTTGCACTTATTCTAAAAGTAATTTGGCCTGATAAAGACACTTTTGCTTTGCATAGTACTACTGCTCCCAGGTGCACTGCTGTTGTGGCATCCCATTCTGTGACTACACCAGCCTCTATTTACTATAACCCTTTGCACTTATTCTAAAAGTAATTTGGCCTGATAAAGACACTTTTGCTTTGCATAGTACTACTGCTCCCAGGTGCACTGCTGTTGTGGCATCCCATTCTGTGACTACACCAGCCTCTATTTACTATAACCCTTTGCACTTATTCTAAAAGTAATTTGGCCTGATAAAGACACTTTTGCTTTGCATAGTACTACTGCTCCCAGGTGCACTGCTGTTGTGGCATCCCATTCTGTGACTACACCAGCCTCTATTTACTATAACCCTTTGCACTTATTCTAAAAGTAATTTGGCCTGATAAAGACACCTTTGCTGTGCATAGTACTACTGCTCCCAGGTGCACTGCTGTTGTGGCATCCCATTCTGTGACTACACCAGCCTCTATTTACTATAACCCTTTGCACTTATTCTAAAAGTAATTTGGCCTGATAAAGACACTTTTGCTTTGCATAGTACTACTGCTCCCAGGTGCACTGCTGTTGTGGCATCCCATTCTGTGACTACACCAGCCTCTATTTACTATAACCCTTTGCACTTATTCTAAAAGTAATTTGGCCTGATAAAGACACTTTTGCTTTGCATAGTACTACTGCTCCCAGGTGCACTGCTGTTGTGGCATCCCATTCTGTGACTACACCAGCCTCTATTTACTATAACCCTTTGCACTTATTCTAAAAGTAATTTGGCCTGATAAAGACACTTTTGCTTTGCATAGTACTACTGCTCCCAGGTGCACTGCGGTTGGGGCATCCCATTCTGTGACTACACGAGCCTGTATTTACTATAACCCTTTGCACTTATTCTAAAAGTAATTTGACCTAATAAAGACACTTTTGCTTTGCATAGTACTACTGCTCCCAGGTGCACTGCGGTTGGGGCATCCCATTCTGTGACTACACCAGCCTCTATTTACTATAACCCTTTGCACTTATTCTAAAAGTAATTTGGCCTGATAAAGACACTTTTGCTTTGCATAGTACTACTGCTCCCAGGTGCACTGCTGTTGTGGCATCCCATTCTGTGACTACACCAGCCTCTATTTACTATAACCCTTTGCACTTATTCTAAAAGTAATTTGGCCTGATAAAGACACTTTTGCTTTGCATAGTTCTACTGCTCCCAGGTGCACTGCTGTTGTGGCATCCCATTCTGTGACTACACCAGCCTCTATTTACTATAACCCTTTGCACTTATTCTAAAAGTAATTTGGCCTGATAAAGACACTTTTGCTTTGCATAGTTCTACTGCTCCCAGGTGCACTGCTGTTGTGGCATCCCATTCTGTGACTACACCAGCCTCTATTTACTATAACCCTTTGCACTTATTCTAAAAGTAATTTGGCCTGATAAAGACACTTTTGCTGTGCATAGTACTACTGCTCCCAGGTGCACTGCTGTTGTGGCATCCCATTCTGTGACTACACCAGCCTCTATTTACTATAACCCTTTGCACTTATTCTAAAAGTAATTTGGCCTGATAAAGACACTTTTGCTGTGCATAGTTCTACTGCTCCCAGGTGCACTGCTGTTGTGGCATCCCATTCTGTGACTACACCAGCCTCTATTTACTATAACCCTTTGCACTTATTCTAAAAGTAATTTGGCCTGATAAAGACACTTTTGCTGTGCATAGTACTACTGCTCCCAGGTGCACTGCTGTTGTGGCATCCCATTCTGTGACTACACCAGCCTCTATTTACTATAACCCTTTGCACTTATTCTAAAAGTAATTTGGCCTGATAAAGACACTTTTGCTTTGCATAGTACTACTGCTCCCAGGTGCACTGCTGTTGTGGCATCCCATTCAGTGACTACACCAGCCTCTATTTATTATAACCCTTTGCACTTATTCTAAAAGTAATTTGGCCTGATAAAGACACTTTTGCTGTGCAAAGTACTACTGCTCCCAGGTGCACTGCTGTTGTGGCATCCCATTCTGTGACTACACCAGCCTCTATTTACTATAACCCTTTGCACTTATTCTAAAAGTAATTTGGCCTGATAAAGACACTTTTGCTTTGCATAGTACTACTGCTCCCAGGTGCACTGCTGTTGTGGCATCCCATTCTGTGACTACACCAGCCTCTATTTACTATAACCCTTTGCACTTATTCTAAAAGTAATTTGGCCTGATAAAGGCACTTTTGCTGTGCATAGTACTACTGCTCCCAGGTGCACTGCTGTTGTGGCATCCCATTCTGTGACTACACCAGCCTCTATTTACTATAACCCTTTGCACTTATTCTAAAAGTAATTTGGCCTGATAAAGACACTTTTGCTGTGCATAGTACTACTGCTCCCAGGTGCACTGCTGTTGTGGCATCCCCTTCTGTGACTACACCAGCCTCTATTTACTATAACCCTTTGCACTTATTCTAAAAGTAATTTGGCCTGATAAAGACACTTTTGCTTTGCATAGTACTAATGCTCCCAGGTGCACTGCTGTTGTGGCATCCCATTCTGTGACTACACCAGCCTCTATTTACTATAACCTTTTGCACTTATTCTAAAAGAAATTTGGCCTGATAAAGACACATTTGCTTTGCATAGTACTACTGCTCCCAGGTGCACTGCTGTTGTGGCATCCCCTTCTGTGACTACACCAGCCTCTATTTACTATAACCCTTTGCACTTATTCTAAAAGTAATTTTGCCTGATGAAGACACTTTTGCTGTGCATAGTACTACTGCTCCCAGATGCACTGCTGTTGTGTCATCCCATTCTGTGACTACACCAGCCTCTATTTACTATAACCCTTTGCACTTATTCTAAAAGTAATTTGGCCTGATAAAGACACTTTTGCTTTGCATAGTACTACTGCTCCCAGGTGCACTGCTGTTGTGGCATCCCATTCTGTGACTACACCAGCCTCTATTTACTATAACCCTTTGCACTTATTATAAAAGTAATTTGGCCTGATAAAGACACTTTTGCTGTGCATAGTACTACTGCTCCCAGGTGCACTGCTGTTGTGGCATCCCATTCTGTGACTACACCAGCCTCTATTTACTATAACCCTTTGCACTTATTCTAAAAGTAATTTGGCCTGATAAAGACATTTTTGCTGTGCATAGTACTACTGCTCCCAGGTGCACTGCTGTTGTGGCATCCCCTTCAGTGACTACACAAGCCTCTATTTACTATAACCCTTTGCACTTATTCTAAAAGTAATTTTGCCTGATAAAGACACTTTTGCTGTGCATAGTACTACTGCTCCCAGGTGCACTGCTGTTGTGGCATCCCATTCTGTGACTACACCAGCCTCTATTTACTATAACCCTTTGCACTTATTCTAAAAGTAATTTGGCCTGATAAAGACACTTTTGCTGTGCATAGTACTACTGCTCCCAGGTGCACTGCTGTTGTGGCATCCCATTCTGTGACTTCACCAGCCTCTATTTACTATAACCCTTTGCACTTATTCTAAAAGTAATTTGGCCTGATAAAGACACTTTTGCTTTGCATAGTACTACTGCTCCCAGGTGCACTGCTGTTGTGGCATCCCATTCTGTGACTACACCAGCTTCTATTTACTATAACCCTTTGCACTTATTCTAAAAGTAATTTGGCCTGATAAAGACACTTTTGCTTTGCATAGTACTACTGCTCCCAGGTGCACTGCTGTTGTGGCATCCCATTCTGTGACTACACCAGCCTCTATTTACTATAACCCTTTGCACTTATTCTAAAAGTAATTTGGCCTGATAAAGACACTTTTGCTTTGCATAGTACTACTGCTCCCAGGTGCACTGCTGTTGTGGCATCCCATTCTGTGACTACACCAGCCTCTATTTACTATAATCCTTTGCACTTATTCTAAAAGTAATTTGGCCTGATAAAGACACTTTTGCTTTGCATAGTACTACTGCTCCCAGGTGCACTGCTGTTGTGGCATCCCATTCTGTGACTACACCAGCCTCTATTTACTATAACCCTTTGCACTTATTCTAAAAGTAATTTGGCCTGATAAAGACACTTTTGCTTTGCATAGTACTACTGCTCCCAGGTGCACTGCTGTTGTGGCATCCCATTCTGTGACTACACCAGCCTCTATTTACTATAACCCTTTGCACTTATTCTAAAAGTAATTTGGCCTGATAAAGACACTTTTGCTTTGCATAGTACTACTGCTCCCAGGTGCACTGCTGTTGTGGCATCCCATTCTGTGACTACACCAGCCTTTATTTACTATAACCCTTTGCACTTATTCTAAAAGTAATTTGGCCTGATAAAGACACCTTTGCTGTGCATAGTACTACTGCTCCCAGGTGCACTGCTGTTGTGGCATCCCATTCTGTGACTACACCAGCCTCTATTTACTATAACCCTTTGCACTTATTCTAAAAGTAATTTGGCCTGATAAAGACACTTTTGCTTTGCATAGTACTACTGCTCCCAGGTGCACTGCTGTTGTGGCATCCCATTCTGTGACTACACCAGCCTCTATTTACTATAACCCTTTGCACTTATTCTAAAAGTAATTTGGCCTGATAAAGACACTTTTGCTTTGCATAGTACTACTGCTCCCAGGTGCACTGCTGTTGTGGCATCCCATTCTGTGACTACACCAGCCTCTATTTACTATAACCCTTTGCACTTATTCTAAAAGTAATTTGGCCTGATAAAGACACTTTTGCTTTGCATAGTACTACTGCTCCCAGGTGCACTGCGGTTGGGGCATCCCATTCTGTGACTACACGAGCCTGTATTTACTATAACCCTTTGCACTTATTCTAAAAGTAATTTGACCTAATAAAGACACTTTTGCTTTGCATAGTACTACTGCTCCCAGGTGCACTGCGGTTGGGGCATCCCATTCTGTGACTACACCAGCCTCTATTTACTATAACCCTTTGCACTTATTCTAAAAGTAATTTGGCCTGATAAAGACACTTTTGCTTTGCATAGTACTACTGCTCCCAGGTGCACTGCTGTTGTGGCATCCCATTCTGTGACTACACCAGCCTCTATTTACTATAACCCTTTGCACTTATTCTAAAAGTAATTTGGCCTGATAAAGACACTTTTGCTTTGCATAGTTCTACTGCTCCCAGGTGCACTGCTGTTGTGGCATCCCATTCTGTGACTACACCAGCCTCTATTTACTATAACCCTTTGCACTTATTCTAAAAGTAATTTGGCCTGATAAAGACACTTTTGCTTTGCATAGTTCTACTGCTCCCAGGTGCACTGCTGTTGTGGCATCCCATTCTGTGACTACACCAGCCTCTATTTACTATAACCCTTTGCACTTATTCTAAAAGTAATTTGGCCTGATAAAGACACTTTTGCTGTGCATAGTACTACTGCTCCCAGGTGCACTGCTGTTGTGGCATCCCATTCTGTGACTACACCAGCCTCTATTTACTATAACCCTTTGCACTTATTCTAAAAGTAATTTGGCCTGATAAAGACACTTTTGCTGTGCATAGTTCTACTGCTCCCAGGTGCACTGCTGTTGTGGCATCCCATTCTGTGACTACACCAGCCTCTATTTACTATAACCCTTTGCACTTATTCTAAAAGTAATTTGGCCTGATAAAGACACTTTTGCTTTGCATAGTACTACTGCTCCCAGGTGCACTGCTGTTGTGGCATCCCATTCTGTGACTACACCAGCCTCTATTTACTATAACCCCTTGCACTTATTCTAAAAGTTATTTGGCCTGATAAAGACACTTTTGCTTTGCATAGTACTACTGCTCCCAGGTGCACTGCTGTTGTGGCATCCCATTCTGTGACTACACCAGCCTCTATTTACTATAACCCTTTGCACTTATTCTAAAAGTAATTTGGCCTGATAAAGACACTTTTGCTGTGCGTAGTACTACTGCTCCCAGGTGCACTGCTGTTGTGGCATCCCATTCTGTGACTACACCAGCCTCTATTTACTATAACCCTTTGCACTTATTCTAAAAGTAATTTGGCCTGATAAAGACACTTTTGGTTTGCATAGTACTACTGCTCCCAGGTGCACTGCTGTTGTGGCATCCCATTCTGTGACTACACCAGCCTCTATTTACTATAACCCTTTGCACTTATTCTAAAAGTAATTTGGCCTGATAAAGACACTTTTGCTTTGCATAGTACTACTGCTCCCAGGTGCACTGCTGTTGTGGCATCCCATTCTGTGACTACACCATCCTCTATTTACTATAACCCTTTGCACTTATTCTAAAAGTAATTTGGCCTGATAAAGACACTTTTGCTGTGCATAGTACTACTGCTCCCAGGTGCACTGCTGTTGTGGCATCCCATTCTGTGACTACACCAGCCTCTATTTACTATAACCCTTTGCACTTATTCTAAAAGTAATTTGGCCTGATAAAGACACGTTTGCTTTGCATAGTACTACTGCTCCCAGGTGCACTGCTGTTGTGGCATCCCATTCTGTGACTACACCAGCCTCTATTTACTATAACCCTTTTCACTTATTCTAAAAGTAATTTGGCCTGATAAAGACACTTTTCCTTTGCATAGTACTACTGCTCCCAGGTGCACTGCTGTTGTGGCATCCCATTCTGTGACTACACCAGCCTCTATTTACTATAACCCTTTGCACTTATTCTAAAAGTAATTTGGCCTGATAAAGACACTTTTGCTTTGCATAGTACTACTGCTCCCAGGTGCACTGCTGTTGTGGCATCCCATTCTGTGACTACACCAGCCTCTATTTACTATAACCCTTTGCACTTATTCTAAAAGTAATTTGGCCTGATAAAGACACTTTTGCTTTGCATAGTACTACTGCTCCCAGGTGCACTGCTGTTGTGGCATCCCATTCTGTGACTACACCAGCCTCTATTTACTATAACCCTTTGCACTTATTCTAAAAGTAATTTGGCCTGATAAAGACACCTTTGCTGTGCATAGTACTACTGCTCCCAGGTGCACTGCTGTTGTGGCATCCCATTCTGTGACTACACCAGCCTCTATTTACTATAACCCTTTGCACTTATTCTAAAAGTAATTTGGCCTGATAAAGACACTTTTGCTTTGCATAGTACTACTGCTCCCAGGTGCACTGCTGTTGTGGCATCCCATTCTGTGACTACACCAGCCTCTATTTACTATAACCCTTTGCACTTATTCTAAAAGTAATTTGGCCTGATAAAGACACTTTTCCTTTGCATAGTACTACTGCTCCCAGGTGCACTGCTGTTGTGGCATCCCATTCTGTGACTACACCAGCCTCTATTTACTATAACCCTTTGCACTTATTCTAAAAGTAATTTGGCCTGATAAAGACACTTTTGCTTTGCATAGTTCTACTGCTCCCAGGTGCACTGCTGTTGTGGCATCCCATTCTGTGACTACACCAGCCTCTATTTACTATAACCCTTTGCACTTATTCTAAAAGTAATTTGGCCTGATAAAGACACTTTTGCTTTGCATAGTTCTACTGCTCCCAGGTGCACTGCTGTTGTGGCATCCCATTCTGTGACTACACCAGCCTCTATTTACTATAACCCTTTGCACTTATTCTAAAAGTAATTTGGCCTGATAAAGACACTTTTGCTGTGCATAGTACTACTGCTCCCAGGTGCACTGCTGTTGTGGCATCCCATTCTGTGACTACACCAGCCTCTATTTACTATAACCCTTTGCACTTATTCTAAAAGTAATTTGGCCTGATAAAGACACTTTTGCTGTGCATAGTTCTACTGCTCCCAGGTGCACTGCTGTTGTGGCATCCCATTCTGTGACTACACCAGCCTCTATTTACTATAACCCTTTGCACTTATTCTAAAAGTAATTTGGCCTGATAAAGACACTTTTGCTGTGCATAGTACTACTGCTCCCAGGTGCACTGCTGTTGTGGCATCCCATTCTGTGACTACACCAGCCTCTATTTACTATAACCCTTTGCACTTATTCTAAAAGTTATTTGGCCTGATAAAGACACTTTTGCTTTGCATAGTACTACTGCTCCCAGGTGCACTGCTGTTGTGGCATCCCATTCTGTGACTACACCAGCCTCTATTTACTATAACCCTTTGCACTTATTCTAAAAGTAATTTGGCCTGATAAAGACACTTTTGCTGTGCGTAGTACTACTGCTCCCAGGTGCACTGCTGTTGTGGCATCCCATTCTGTGACTACACCAGCCTCTATTTACTATAACCCTTTGCACTTATTCTAAAAGTAATTTGGCCTGATAAAGACACTTTTGCTTTGCATAGTACTACTGCTCCCAGGTGCACTGCTGTTGTGGCATCCCATTCTGTGACTACACCAGCCTCTATTTACTATAACCCTTTGCACTTATTCTAAAAGTAATTTGGCCTGATAAAGACACTTTTGCTTTGCATAGTACTACTGCTCCCAGGTGCACTGCTGTTGTGGCATCCCATTCTGTGACTACACCAGCCTCTATTTACTATAACCCTTTGCACTTATTCTAAAAGTAATTTGGCCTGATAAAGACACTTTTGCTGTGCATAGTACTACTGCTCCCAGGTGCACTGCTGTTGTGGCATCCCATTCTGTGACTACACCAGCCTCTATTTACTATAACCCTTTGCACTTATTCTAAAAGTAATTTGGCCTGATAAAGACACGTTTGCTTTGCATAGTACTACTGCTCCCAGGTGCACTGCTGTTGTGGCATCCCATTCTGTGACTACACCAGCCTCTATTTACTATAACCCTTTTCACTTATTCTAAAAGTAATTTGGCCTGATAAAGACACTTTTCCTTTGCATAGTACTACTGCTCCCAGGTGCACTGCTGTTGTGGCATCCCATTCTGTGACTACACCAGCCTCTATTTACTATAACCCTTTGCACTTATTCTAAAAGTAATTTGGCCTGATAAAGACACTTTTGCTTTGCATAGTACTACTGCTCCCAGGTGCACTGCTGTTGTGGCATCCCATTCTGTGACTACACCAGCCTCTATTTACTATAACCCTTTGCACTTATTCTAAAAGTAATTTGGCCTGATAAAGACACTTTTGCTGTGCATAGTACTACTGCTCCCAGGTGCACTGCTGTTGTGGCATCCCATTCTGTGACTACACCAGCCTCTATTTACTATAACCCTTTGCACTTATTCTAAAAGTAATTTGGCCTGATAAAGACACGTTTGCTTTGCATAGTACTACTGCTCCCAGGTGCACTGCTGTTGTGGCATCCCATTCTGTGACTACACCAGCCTCTATTTACTATAACCCTTTGCACTTATTCTAAAAGTAATTTGGCCTGATATAGACACTTTTGCTTTGCATAGTACTACTGCTCCCAGGTGCACTGCTGTTGTGGCATCCCATTCTGTGACTACACCAGCCTCTATTTACTATAACCCTTTGCACTTATTCTAAAAGTAATTTGGCCTGATAAAGACACTTTTGCTTTGCATAGTACTACTGCTCCCAGGTGCACTGCTGTTGTGGCATCCCATTCAGTGACTACACCAGCCTCTATTTATTATAACCCTTTGCACTTATTCTAAAAGTAATTTGGCCTGATAAAGACACTTTTGCTGTGCAAAGTACTACTGCTCCCAGGTGCACTGCTGTTGTGGCATCCCATTCTGTGACTACACCAGCCTCTATTTACTATAACCCTTTGCACTTATTCTAAAAGTAATTTGGCCTGATAAAGACACTTTTGCTTTGCATAGTACTACTGCTCCCAGGTGCACTGCTGTTGTGGCATCCCATTCTGTGACTACACCAGCCTCTATTTACTATAACCCTTTGCACTTATTCTAAAAGTAATTTGGCCTGATAAAGGCACTTTTGCTGTGCATAGTACTACTGCTCCCAGGTGCACTGCTGTTGTGGCATCCCATTCTGTGACTACACCAGCCTCTATTTACTATAACTCTTTGCACTTATTCTAAAAGTAATTTGGCCTGATAAAGACACTTTTGCTGTGCATAGTACTACTGCTCCCAGGTGCACTGCTGTTGTGGCATCCCCTTCTGTGACTACACCAGCCTCTATTTACTATAACCCTTTGCACTTATTCTAAAAGTAATTTGGCCTGATAAAGACACTTTTGCTTTGCATAGTACTAATGCTCCCAGGTGCACTGCTGTTGTGGCATCCCATTCTGTGACTACACCAGCCTCTATTTACTATAACCTTTTGCACTTATTCTAAAAGAAATTTGGCCTGATAAAGACACATTTGCTTTGCATAGTACTACTGCTCCCAGGTGCACTGCTGTTGTGGCATCCCCTTCTGTGACTACACCAGCCTCTATTTACTATAACCCTTTGCACTTATTCTAAAAGTAATTTTGCCTGATGAAGACACTTTTGCTGTGCATAGTACTACTGCTCCCAGATGCACTGCTGTTGTGTCATCCCATTCTGTGACTACACCAGCCTCTATTTACTATAACCCTTTGCACTTATTCTAAAAGTAATTTGGCCTGATAAAGACACTTTTGCTTTGCATAGTACTACTGCTCCCAGGTGCACTGCTGTTGTGGCATCCCATTCTGTGACTACACCAGCCTCTATTTACTATAACCCTTTGCACTTATTCTAAAAGTAATTTGGCCTGATAAAGACACTTTTGCTTTGCATAGTACTACTGCTCCCAGGTGCACTGCTGTTGTGGCATCCCATTCTGTGACTACACCAGCCTCTATTTACTATAACCCTTTGCACTTATTCTAAAAGTAATTTGGCCTGATAAAGACACTTTTGCTGTGCATAGTACTACTGCTCCCAGGTGCACTGCTGTTGTGACATCCCATTCTGTGACTACACCAGCCTCTATTTACTATAACCCTTTGCACTTATTCTAAAAGTAATTTGGCCTGATAAAGACATTTTTGCTGTGCATAGTACTACTGCTCCCAGGTGCACTGCTGTTGTGGCATCCCCTTCAGTGACTACACCAGCCTCTATTTACTATAACCCTTTGCACTTATTCTAAAAGTAATTTTGCCTGATAAAGACACTTTTGCTGTGCATAGTACTACTGCTCCCAGGTGCACTGCTGTTGTGGCATCCCATTCTGTGACTACACCAGCCTCTATTTACTATAACCCTTTGCACTTATTCTAAAAGTAATTTGGCCTGATAAAGACACTTTTGCTGTGCATAGTACTACTGCTCCCAGGTGCACTGCTGTTGTGGCATCCCATTCTGTGACTTCACCAGCCTCTATTTACTATAACCCTTTGCACTTATTCTAAAAGTAATTTGGCCTGATAAAGACACTTTTGCTTTGCATAGTACTACTGCTCCCAGGTGCACTGCTGTTGTGGCATCCCATTCTGTGACTACACCAGCTTCTATTTACTATAACCCTTTGCACTTATTCTAAAAGTAATTTGGCCTGATAAAGACACTTTTGCTTTGCATAGTACTACTGCTCCCAGGTGCACTGCTGTTGTGGCATCCCATTCTGTGACTACACCAGCTTCTATTTACTATAACCCTTTGCACTTATTCTAAAAGTAATTTGGCCTGATAAAGACACTTTTGCTTTGCATAGTACTACTGCTCCCAGGTGCACTGCTGTTGTGGCATCCCATTCTGTGACTACACCAGCCTCTATTTACTATAACCCTTTGCACTTATTCTAAAAGTAATTTGGCCTGATAAAGACACTTTTGCTTTGCATAGTACTACTGCTCCCAGGTGCACTGCTGTTGTGGCATCCCATTCTGTGACTACACCAGCCTCTATTTACTATAACCCTTTGCACTTATTCTAAAAGTAATTTGGCCTGATAAAGACACTTTTGCTTTGCATAGTACTACTGCTCCCAGGTGCACTGCTGTTGTGGCATCCCATTCTGTGACTACACCAGCCTCTATTTACTATAATCCTTTGCACTTATTCTAAAAGTAATTTGGCCTGATAAAGACACTTTTGCTTTGCATAGTACTACTGCTCCCAGGTGCACTGCTGTTGTGGCATCCCATTCTGTGACTACACCAGCCTCTATTTACTATAACCCTTTGCACTTATTCTAAAAGTAATTTGGCCTGATAAAGACACCTTTGCTGTGCATAGTACTACTGCTCCCAGGTGCACTGCTGTTGTGGCATCCCATTCTGTGACTACACCAGCCTCTATTTACTATAACCCTTTGCACTTATTCTAAAAGTAATTTGGCCTGATAAAGACACTTTTGCTTTGCATAGTACTACTGCTCCCAGGTGCACTGCTGTTGTGGCATCCCATTCTGTGACTACACCAGCCTCTATTTACTATAACCCTTTGCACTTATTCTAAAAGTAATTTGGCCTGATAAAGACACTTTTGCTTTGCATAGTACTACTGCTCCCAGGTGCACTGCTGTTGTGGCATCCCATTCTGTGACTACACCAGCCTCTATTTACTATAACCCTTTGCACTTATTCTAAAAGTAATTTGGCCTGATAAAGACACTTTTGCTTTGCATAGTACTACTGCTCCCAGGTGCACTGCGGTTGGGGCATCCCATTCTGTGACTACACGAGCCTCTATTTACTATAACCCTTTGCACTTATTCTAAAAGTAATTTGACCTAATAAAGACACTTTTGCTTTGCATAGTACTACTGCTCCCAGGTGCACTGCGGTTGGGGCATCCCATTCTGTGACTACACCAGCCTCTATTTACTTTAACCCTTTGCACTTATTCTAAAAGTAATTTGGCCTGATAAAGACACTTTTGCTTTGCATAGTACTACTGCTCCCAGGTGCACTGCTGTTGTGGCATCCCATTCTGTGACTACACCAGCCTCTATTTACTATAACCCTTTGCACTTATTCTAAAAGTAATTTGGCCTGATAAAGACACTTTTGCTTTGCATAGTACTACTGCTCCCAGGTGCACTGTGGTTGGGGCATCCCATTCTGTGACTACACCAGCCTCTATTTACTATAACCCTTTGCACTTATTCTAAAAGTAATTTGGCCTGATAAAGACTCTTTTGCTTTGCATAGTACTACTGCTCCCAGGTGCACTGCTGTTGTGGCATCCCATTCTGTAACATACCATACCCCTCTTTATTTACACTAAGCAGCTCTCTTATTTACACTAAGCAGGCCTGTTGGAGGCTGAGTGTTACTGCTCACTTTTGGTGTGCATTATATTCTGTTTCATTTAGACCCACCGCTGCCTGGGGGTTCTTAAAATATCACCTACTACCACGCCAGTTAGACTATGTCGGGCAGACAAGTGCCTGGAAGTGAAAAGAGGAGGCCAAGATTCCGCAGGCAGAGGTCGCAGCAGACTGGGGGCCAGTAGCAGCAAGAGTCATGCTGAGAGACCTAATCTGCCAGTATCTGCTAGCGGTCGGGTCTCCACCAGTAACGCATCTGCCATGGTAGATTGGTTAACGCGCTCATCAACAACATCATCACAACTTACATCTGAGACCCCCAGTCTAGGGTCGGTAGGTTCCTCTGACACAACCCTGAGTTGGCATGCCCCGAGAGCAGTCCCTGTCCTCCCATTGCCTCTGTCCTATGCCGTTTCCTCCCCCGGCGACGTATCCTATGCTTTGGGTTCAGCTCCACTCTTTAGTGAGGAGGACGATCAGATAGAGGACAGTCAGCATCTACTGCCCAGCCAAGAAATGGAGGTGGCTTCTTTAGCTAGGCAGACAAATAGTGATGTGGACAGTGTCGTGGGTGCTGAGAGCGTTCCAGCTCCTGCGCCAGACACTGTTGACGAATCCACGAACATCAGTGATGTACAGCCACAACTCGGTGATAATGATGATGACGATGAAGCCGATCGCACTTGGGAGCCGGGTGATGAAGGGGCTTCATCGTCATCATCAGGAGAAGAGGGGCGCAGGTTGCCCCGGAGTCAGCAGCTCAGGCAGCAAGGTGTTAGCAGCATGGTTGGCAGGCAGCATGGGGGGCACAATTGTAAAGCCTGGAGCCAAACGGGGCCGGGGTAAAGCACCTGCTGCGCGGCAGGCTACCTTATCGGGAGGTAGTGGGGCAGGGGTTCCTGGAGTTGGCGACAATAGCAGCGAATCAGTGAGGCCTGTTGGTGGGAAAAGTAGCTACTCGGCAGTGTGGCAGTTTTTCCTGAAGCATCCGCAGGAGGGTAACATGGCCACATGCAAGATATGTAGGCAGAAGGTGAAGTGTGGCCAGGGTCCAAATGTTGGCACCATGGCCCTGCGTCAACATATGCAGTGTCACCATAAAGCGGCCTGGGAGAACCTAGGCTCCGGAGAGGTGGGCCAGACTGCTTCCTCACCGAGTGGCACGCCGCTCCCAATTTCTGCCAGCCAAGGCTCCAGCACCTCAGCCGAAGGCAGCTGTGCGTCATACCCATCCTCTGTCGCTCCTGCTCCTCCTCCTCCAAGTCATGCATCCCGCCAGCAATCCATCAGCGAAGCCATGTCCAAGAGACAGCAGTATGCGCCTACTCATCCTACGGCGCAGAAGCTGAATGTGCTCCTGTCCAAGTTGCTGGTGCTGCAGTCGCTCCCTTTTCAGGTGGTGGACTCTGCACCTTTCAGAGAACTGATGGCTTGTGCCGAGCCGAGGTGGAGAGTCCCAAGCCGTCATTTCTTTGCCAAGAAGGCAGTACCAGCGCTACACACTTTTGTTGAACAGAAGGTGGGCCAGTCCTTGAGCCTGTCGGTGTGTAGCAAAGTGCATGGCAGCGCCGACGTCTGGAGCTGTAACTACGGTCAGGGACTGTACATGTCGTTT
Source organism: Gastrophryne carolinensis (assembly GCA_027917425.1). Classification (NCBI taxonomy): domain Eukaryota; kingdom Metazoa; phylum Chordata; class Amphibia; order Anura; family Microhylidae; genus Gastrophryne; species Gastrophryne carolinensis. The sequence continues at coordinate 62,408 of JAQIHN010000242.1, read as the reverse complement.
ACGGCCCACTGGGTGAATGTGGTCCCTTTGCAGCAGCAACTTGGACAGGTCACGCCGCTTCGGCCTCCGCGTTCCCTGCCCGTTGGGCCTGGGACACTGTGCGACTCGGCCTCCTCATCCTCCGCCATCTCCTCACCCTCCACTGTAGGCTCAAGTCTCAGTGCCCCTCCAGTCTACCATGTGTGCAGGGCACGGAGGTGTCACGCAGTGCTTCACATGGTTTGTCTTGGCGAACGGAGTCACACAGAGGAGGAACTGCTTAAATTTATTCATCAGGAAATCCAAACATGGCTTACTCCAGGAAAACTTAAAATGGGAATCATGGTTACCGACAATGGGAAGAACATTTTGTCTGCGCTGCGCCAAGGAAGCCTGACCCATGCCCCCTGCATGGCTCACGTCTTCAATCTGGTTGTCAAGCGGTTTCTGAAGTGTTCCCCCCATCTGCAAGACATTCTAACAACTTCAAGGAAACTTTGCATGCACTTCAGCCACTCATACACCGCCAAACACACCCTTCTTGAGCTACAGCGTCAGAACGGTATCCCCCAACATAGTCTGATTTGCAATGTTTCCACCCGTTGGAATTCCACCCTTCACATGTTGGACCGATTATATGAACAGAGAAAAGCCATCACGGATTTCCTGATGATCCAAGCAGATAGGGGGACTCCCCTGTGTAACTTCAATGTCAACCAGTGGCAGCTCATACGTGACACCTGCCGTTTGCTCAGGCCCTTTGAGGAAGCCACTTTATTTGTCAGTCGGCAGGATTACGGGATGAACAACGTGATTCCACTGCTTCATGTACTACAGCACATGTTGGAAACCATGGCTGGTCAGGGCACTGGAGACATGGCGTTTACATCTTACGGCCACATGAACCCCGTTGGAGCTGAACTGGAGGAGGAGGAGGAAGAGGAGGAGGAGTTGCCCAGCGAAACACAGTTTAGGCTTGGCGAAATGGCTGGTTTATCTAGTCAGCGGACAGGAGAGGAGGAGCAGGAGCAGCCAGAGGAGCTAGAGGTTTTTGAGGAAGGTGAGACAGAGGACCCGGGCACACCGTGGCAGTATGCAGTGGAGATGGAGACAGGTAGTCCATCCGAGTCACTTGCGCAAATGGCAGGAAGCATGCTCACGTGCTTGCGTAGTGACCCCAGAATTGTTTCCATCTGTCGGCGGGATGACTTCTGGCTGTCCACCTTATTGGACCCTCGCTTCCGGCACAAAATGGGGGCATTTTTTAAACCCACCGAGAGGGAGGACAAACTGAACTACTACAAAGACATTCTACGTAGGCAGTTGGCCGATGCCTATCTGCGCCATGGTCCATACTCTCGCAGGTCTGACTCGAGGGGACCTCTGCGCTCACCTTCCACTGTCATGGCTGCTTGGGGGGTTGGCAGGAGCAGCAGCAGCAGCTCCATCAGCAGCAGCCTCAGTCTTCAGTCGCTAATGAGTAGCTTTCTACACCCGCATAGTGAGGCTACTCATGAGCAGCAGGAAGACCTGGAGCAGGACCTCAACCAGCAGGTCATGTCATACTTTGACATGACCATGCCAACACACCTTGAGGATCCGCTGGACTTCTGGGCAGTCAAACTTGATTTGTGGCCGCAACTAGCAGAGTTTGCCCTGGAAAAGCTGTCCTGCCCGGCAAGTAGCGTGCCATCTGAGCGGGTGTTTAGTGCGGCGGGGGCCATAGTTACGGCGAGGAGAACTCGTCTGTCAACTAAAAATGTGGAGAGACTCACCTTTGTCAAAATGAATCAGGGATGGATCAGCCAGGATTTCCACCCACCAATGCCTGATGCATGCGACTAGATTCAGCATGGTGCCACGTTTTACACTTTCCAAATGGTGCAAAACATATTTTTCTTTCTATTTGTCTTTAGGCCAATTTTTGGGTTCCTGCTGATGCCAACTCCAGGGTGTGATTCATCCAATTTTTGGGCTCCTGAAGCCAACCCCAGTGTCTCTTTAAAGTAATGTTTGGGCTCCTGCTGCTGCTGTTGCTGCCAACTCCAGGGTGTGATTCATCCAATTTTTGGGCTCCTGAAGCCAACCCCAGTGTCTCTTTAAAGTAATGTTTGGGCTCCTGCTGCTGCTGCTGTTGCCAACTCCAGGGTGTGATTCATCCAATCTTTGGGCACCTGCTGCCAACCCCAGTGTCTCTTTAAAGTAATGTTTGGGCTCCTGCTGCTGCTGCCAACTCCAGGGTGTGATTCATCCAATTTTTGGGCTCCTGAAGCCAACCCCAGTGTCTCTTTAAAGTAATGTTTGGGCTCCTGCTGCTGCTGCTGCTGCTGCCAACTCCAGGGTGTGATTCATCCAATTTTTGGGCTCCTGAAGCCAACCCCAGTGTCTCTTTAAAGTAATGTTTTGGCTCCTGCTGCTGCTGCTGCCAACTCCAGGGTGTGAATCATCCAATTTTTGGGCTCCTGAAGCCAACCCCAGTGTCTCTTTAAAGTAATGTTTGGGCTCCTGCTGCTGCTGCTGCTGCCAACTCCAGGGTGTGATTCATCCAATCTTTGGGCTCCTGCTGCCAACCCCAGTGTCTCTTTAAAGTAATGTTTGGGCTCCTGCTGCTGCTGCCAACTCCAGGGTGTGATTCATCCAATTTTTTGGCTCCTGCTGCCAACCCCAGTGTCTCTTTAAAGTAATGTTTGGGCTCCTGCTGCTGCTGCTGCTGCCAACTCCAGGGTGTGATTCATGCAATTTTTGGGCTCCTGAAGCCAACCCCAGTTTCTCTTTAAAGTAATATTTGGGCTCCTGCTGCTGCTGCTGCCAACTCCAGGGTGTGATTCATCCAATTTTTGGGCTCCTGAAGCCAACCCCAGTGTCTCTTTAAAGTAATGTTTTGGCTCCTGCTGCTGCTGCTGCCAACTCCAGGGTGTGAATCATCCAATTTTTGGGCTCCTGAAGCCAACCCCAGTGTCTCTTTAAAGTAATGTTTGGGCTCCTGCTGCTGCTGCCAACTCCAGGGTGTGATTCATCCAATCTTTGGGCTCCTGCTGCCAACCCCAGTGTCTCTTTAAAGTAATGTTTGGGCTCCTGCTGCTGCTGCTGCTGCCAACTCCAGGGTGTGATTCATCCAATTTTTTGGCTCCTGCTGCCAACCCCAGTGTCTCTTTAAAGTAATGTTTGGGCTCCTGCTGCTGCTGCTGCCAACTCCAGGGTGTGATTCATCCAATTTTTGGGCTCCTGCTGCCAACCCCAGTGTCTCTTTAAAGTAATGTTTGGGCTCCTGCTGCTGCTGCCAACTCCAGGGTGTGATTCATCCAATTTTTGGGCTCCTGAAGCCAACTCCAGTGTCTCTTTAAAGTAATGTTTGGGCTCCTGCTGCTGCTGCCAACTCCAGGGTGTGATTCATCCAGTTTATGGGCTCTTGAAGCCAACCCCAGTGTCTCTTTAAAGTAATATTTGGGCTCCTGCTGCTGCTGCCAACTCCAGGGTGTGATTCATCCAATTTTTGGGCACCTGCTGCCAACCCCAGTGTCTCTTTAAAGTAATGTTTTGGCTCCTGCTGCTGCTGCTGCCAACTCCAGGGTGTGATTCATCCAATTTTTGGGCTCCTGAAGCCAACCCCAGTGTCTCTTTAAAGTAATGTTTGGGCTCCTGCTGCTGCTGCTGCTGCCAACTCCAGGGTGTGAATCATCCTATTTTTGGGCTCCTGATGCCAACTCCAGTGTCTCTTTAAAGTAATGTTTGGGCTCCTTCTGCTGCTGCTGCTGCCAACTCCAGGGTGTGATTCATCCAATTATTCTTGGTGTGCCACACACCCCGCTTCACTTCTTAAATATTCATCACTTCATGGGTTAATCCACCGCAGGTGACGTAGTGCAGAGAGGAAGTCTTGTAACGAGCCCCCTTCCGGCCTATATATACCTGGTACCTCCCTTCAATCACCAGTATTTTTTCTCTCTGCTTGCTGACAAGTCAGAAGTTGGAAGTCTCCTGCTTACAGGTAGGCCGGGGTATTCTTACCCCACCACCCACCTTTTGGTCTATTTCTGCCCGGTTTGAGTTTGTATACCTTTATGGTGAAATAGGAAGCCTCCCAGCCTTGGCTGCTCACCGGGCAAATGGTAGATGGCACTTTAAGTGCCTAGGAGCTTATCTCCTACCGCTCGACCTCATGCGTGGGGCAATGCGGCGAACCGGCATGGTGATCCGGAAATGGGATGCCCCTGTCCCGAGGGTCCCCGTAGCCCCTTTCTCTCCTGTTGGGGGGGTGGTGAGGGTGTGCTTTAGTATGTGTGTTTCACTGTATCACTGCATGTTAACATATATGTCATGTTTATACATTCACTGTAGCATGTGTATATTTTGGGTCTGCTTTAGGGCAGCTTGCGCTGGGTATGGGCTGGCCACCTCTCTGGCAGTTGGTTGCTTGTGGCCCCCTACCCCCTCCCCCCTCTCCCCTCTCCCCTCTCCTCGCCTGGCATTCATTGAGCTTTGTCAGCACATGCGGTTTTTACCCTCCCCTCTCCGCTGCCTGGACGCGCGTGCTGGATCAGCTGTAAAGTGTTCCAGCTGATCAGCGTGGGGGGGGGGGCGGGCCCGCTGACGCGGCGCCGGGGGCGCGGCGCCGACGTCATGCGGCGTCAGCGGCGTCTGCGGCGGGCCCAGCGTCCCAGCTTCCTTCAAAACAGGAAGGCACGTGGGCGCACGGCCGCACTTTGTCTTCTGCCGGCTCATGGCTGCTGGCTGCAGGCTTACCGGCTGATTGTGGTACAGGTAAGCGGCCCTCCCATTGGGGCCGTTAAATGGGAGATATTGTTTAATACAGTGAGAAATCACTATATCAAGGGGCGTCATTTAAGGGCACTTGGTGCCATACTTATATGTTATACACATGTGAAGGATCTGATGGTTGTTTTCTTGCCTTGCAGATCCTGGGATCCCTGCTTATGCTAGCCCTCCGGCTCTATGTGCCTGGATAATTATTGGGATTAATTTGAATGTTTATATACATAGACTATATATAAGTATATATTTATAGTTTCTATTAAAGGGGACCTAAACTTAAAAAAAAAAAAAAAAAATGTTTTATATAAATCCTCCCTTCCGGGACATTACTAAAATAAAGGGGGCATCCCGGGTCGGCTTATGCCTTAAAAGTCCCATTATTGCGAGTACCATAAATCACCATATGGAGGCTTCCGTAGATTCCGGAAACGGTTCTGCTGTTCCGTTTGGGGGGTGCGTAGGTTGTGGGGTTCCACTCCCAGCTGATGATATCTTTATTTGCATCCCTTGTGCAAAACAGACTATTGCGCACCAGTCCGTTGCTTCGGCTGCGGTGCCATCGCATCCTTCATCATCTCCTACCTCTCCATCCCTATTCCGGACCCCGCATGACACTGTCAAAAGTGGGGATTCGCATTCCGAGGCAGCAGCACAGCCCTGCCCCCGGAAAATGATGCCCGTTAAAGCAGCGTTTAAAAACCGCTACAAAAACGAAGGCACCTGACTCCGGTACCTTCGGCTCCACAGGACCAGTTTTGTGAACCTGTGGAATGGTCCGATGGATCCCCTGACGAGGATGAACTCCCGGAGTCAGATGAGCCGACAGGTCAGCATGTGGCTGATGAGATCGGCGATTGGTCAGAGGGGATTGTTTTTGACACCCCCTCCATTCTGGCTCAAATGTTTAATATTTTGAGTTTAGATACGCCTGAGGCGGCCGCCCCGCCAAAGGGTCAGTTATTTAAAGAGCCTCAGAGCCGAGTTTGGTCTTTCCCAGACAGCACCACTTTGAGAGTGTGGTTCTTAAGGAATGGGAACATCCCACACGGTTATCTGGAATTCCCTTCCAGTTGGGAAAAGCGTTATCCTTTTCCACCAGAATTGGTGAGGCTGTGGTCTGTCCCTCCGGACGTTGATACCCCTGTACTAGGACTCTCCAGCTCGGCTATGGTACAATCTTCTGAGACCACTGTCCCCAAATGGGGAAGATCGCAGGATTGACCAATACGCTCGACATGGTTTTATCTATTCCGGGTCAGCATTGCGCCTGGTATGTGCTTCAGCCCTTCTTTTATTGGCAATTAAGTCCCTAATTCAGGGGCTATATGAGGATCTTGATCCCGCTTGCAAACAGTTCACTGCACTTAAGCAGTGTGAATCTTTTATGGCTTATGTCCTGGCCGCTCAGGACGATGCGCTTGACTATGAGTAGCAAGGCGGCAGCTATGCTGGTGGCTATTCGCAGGTCAGTATGGCTGCGTCAGTGGTCAGCAGACACGGCTTCCAAAAAGGTACTCACAGCCCTCCCCTTTTTGGGGTTGCGTCTGTTTGGGGAGAAAATTGATTCAGTCGCAAAAGATGGTAAGATGCCACAATGCAAAAGGCCTCGTGGTCCCTTCAGGGGGACAAGTTCCGGTAGGCCTTCCTTTCAAAGGTTCGGAGCGGGAAAAGGTACGTCCTTTCCCGCTACCAGTGGCGCAGGTTGGACTCGGGGGAGGGGCCGTGGCCGGCCCACTCAGTCCTGGGGCACCAAGCCCAAGCCTGCTGATAAGCCCACTCAGCAATGAGGGGCTGCCCTCACCCGTGCGGGTGGGGGGACTATTGCGACACTTCTACCATTGGAACCATGTGGTTCTAGGCAGATGGATCCAGGAGGTAGTGTCGACAGGTCACAACCTGGAATTCGAGTCTCACCCTCCCTCGCGGTCCATTCAGGGGTCGGTTCATCCCGGCCTGAACTCTCATCAAGAGTGTCTTTCTTTTGCCCAAATTCGCACAGAACACTTCAGCTATTTCTGCTAGCGTGTTGGGTCCAGCAACCTCTGTTGTTGGATCAGTCCTTCCAATTGTCCTCCCGTGTACGGCAGTTCCTCCTGTGGTGATTGGTCTCGACCAATCTTGTATAGGGCAGGTCTTTCCTGACCCTCCCTTGGAGAGGTGTCACCACGGACACCGGTCTGTCGGGATGGGACAGATTCTGGAAGGAGCTGCGTCTTCAGGGGCAGTGGAGGCCCCACTTACCCATCAGAGAAATGTCCCTGATCCAGACATGGGCAGTGTTCCATGTTCCCTGTCTCTCGGCGGTTTACATTCCAGAGGTGATGGAACAGGTAGCGGACCGGTTGAGCAAGTGCTCTCCCCGTCTGGAAGAATAAGCTCTCCATCCTCGGGGTGGTTCTCTTATTGTGTCTCCATGGGAGACTCCGGAGGTGGACCTGTGGGCCCCTCATCTCTATCTCAGGCTCCCGAGCTTCGTGTCTCTCTCCCGGGATCCTCTGCTCTGACAGTGGACGTCAGGTCCCTGAACTGAGGAGCTCTGGGATTTCTATACCTGTTTCCTCCGTGGCCCTTGCTGGGCAGAATTCTTCAGAAGTTGGCTCTGGAAAGGGTGTACGCCGTTCTCATGGCCCCAAGGTGGCCAAAGCGATTAAGGTTCGCAGACATCGTTTGGCTGGCAGTGGACCAGTTCATTCTGCCTCTTCGGCCCGATCTGCTCACTCAGGGTCAATTGTGTTACCTCAATTTACCAGCGCTGGGTTTGATGGCCTGGCGGCTGAAACCTCCATCCTGAAGGAGGAGGGTCTTTCTGATTCAGTCATTAAGACTCTGATCAGTGCCCGGAAGAAGTCTTCTTCCGTCACCTACTATAGGACTTGGAAAGCCTATATCACTTGGTGTGAGATAAGATCTTTTCCTTGTAGGGTCCTTTCGGTCCCCAGGATTCTGGAGTTTTTACAGTCAGGGCTGGACTCTGTCTCCAGCTAAGTACATTGAAAGGGCAGGTCTCTGCTTATCTGTCTTTTTTCAGAAGCGTGTTGCGCTTAAACCTTTAGTTAAAACTTTTTTCCAGGGGGTTACGCATGTGTGGCCTCCCAGGAAACCATTACTCCCTGTTTGGGATTTGAATTTGGTTCTTTCGGCTCTTCAGGCTCCTCCTTTTGAGCCTTTGCAAGATATTGCTTTGTCTACCCTGACTCAGAAGATTGTCTTCTTGGGTAGCGATCACTTCTGTCCGGCGTCTCAGAATTGGCGGCCTTAACTATCCAGGCGCCCTACTTCGAGAGGCATCGGGATAAAGTGGTCTTTCGGTTCAAGCCAGACTTTCTTCCTAAGGTTGTTTCTGCTTTCATTTGAACCAAGATATTGTTCTTCCCTCCTTGTGTCCTAATCCTAAGAATGACAAAGAGAGGGTTTTGCATTGTTTGGATGTTGTACGCCGTGTTAAGTACTACTTGATTATCACGTCTCCTTTCCGTAGGACGGATTCCTTTTTTGTTGTGCCCCATGGGCCTAAGAAGGGTTTGGCACCAGCCAAATCTGCCATTAGCAAGTGGATACGTCAGGCCGTTACTGCGGCCTATTCTGCTAAGGGAAAAGTTCCCCCTTTTCGTATTACTGCTCATTCCACTCGCGCTGTTGGGGCGTCTTGGGCTTTTCAGCACCAAGCTTCTGTTGAACAGGTTTGTAAGGCCGCCACCTGGTCTTCTGTTCACACTTTTTCTAAGTTTTACAAAGTTGATGTGCGGGCCTCAGCGGATGCTGTTTTTGGCCGCAAAGTTCTGCAGACTGCAGTCATTTAAGTTAGCTTCACCTGGCCTTGAGATGCCCTTCCCTTGTGGACACTGCTTTTGGATGTCCCATGAAGTGATGAATATTTAAGAAGTGAAGCGGGGTGTGTGGCACACCAAGAATAATACCATTTTGTGAGTACTCACCTGAAAAATGGATATTGTTGGTGTGCCACACACCCCGCTTCACGCCCGCCCTTTTCGGTATTACCGAAGCATTTATATGGTGAAGCCCTTTTTTATTTATATCAAAATTAATTTTGGAGTTACTGGTGGAATACTGGTACCTTGTCTTACTGCTTTTTGAATATACTGGTGATTGAAGGGAGGTACCAGGTATATATAGGCCGGAAGGGGCTCGTTACAAGACGTCCTCTCTGCACTAGGTCACCTGCGGTGGATTAACCCATGAAGTGATGAATATTTAAGAAGTGAAGCGGGGTGTGTGGCACACCAACAATATCCATTTTTCAGGTGAGTACTCACAAAATGGTATTTTGGGCTCCTGCTGCCAACCCCAGTGTCTCTTTAAAGTAATGTTTGGGCTCCTGCTGCTGCTGCTGCCAACTCCAGGGTATGATTCATCCAATTTTTGGGCTCCTGCTGCCAACCCCAGTGTCTCTTTAAAGTAATGTTTGGGCTCCTGCTGCTGCTGCTGCCAACTCCAGGGTGTGATTCATCCAATTTTTGGGCTCCTGAAGCCAACCCCAGTGTCTCTTTAAAGTAATGTTTGGGCTCCTGCTGCTGCCAACTCCAGGTGTGATTCATCCAATTCTTGGGCTCCTGAAGCAAACCCCAGTGTCTCTTTAAAGTAATGTTTGGGCTCCTGCTGCTGCTGCCAACTCCAGGGTGTGATTCATCCAATTTTTGGGCTCCTGCTGCAAACCCTAGTGTCTCTTTAAAGCAATGTTTGGCTCCTGCTGCTGCTGCTGCCAACTCCAGGGTGTGATTCATCCAATTTTTGGGCTCCTGCTGCCAACCCCAGTGTCTCTTTAAAGTAATGTTTGGGCTCCTGCTGCTGCTGCTGCCAACTCCAGGGTGTGATTCATTCAATCTTTGGGCTCCTGCTGCCAACCCCAGTGTCTCTTTAAAGTAATGTTTGGGCTCCTGCTGCTGCTGCCAAATCCAGGGTGTGATTCATCCAATTTTTGGGCTCCTGAAGCCAACCCCAGTGTCTCTTTAAAGTAATATTTGGGCTCCTGCTGCAGCCAACTCCAGGGTGTGATTCATCAATTTTTGGGCTCCTGAAGCCAACCCCAGTGTCTCTTTAAAGTAATGTTTGGGCTCCTGCTGCTGCTGCTGCCAACTCCAGGGTGTGATTCATCCAATCTTTGGGCTCCTGCTGCCAACCCCAGTGTCTCTTTAAAGTAATGTTTGGGCTCCTGCTGCTGCTGCTGCCAACTCCAGGGTGTGATTCATCCAATTTTTGGGCTCCTGAAGCCAACCCCAGTGTCTCTTTAAAGTAATGTTTGGGCTCCTGCTGCTGCTGCTGCAACTCCAGGTGTGATTCATCCAATTTTTGGGCTCCTGAAGCCAACCCCAGTGTCTCTTTAAAGTAATGTTTGGGCTCCTGCTGCTGCTGCCAACTCCAGGGTGTGATTCATCCAATCTTTGGGCTCCTGAAGCCAACCCCAGTGTCTCTTTAAAGTAATGTTTGGCTCCTGCTGCTGCTGCTACCAACTCCAGGTGTGATTCATCCAATTTTTGGGCTCCTGAAGCCAACCCCGGTGTCTCTTTAAAGTAATGCTTGGGCTCCTGCTGCTGCTGCTGCTGCCAACTCCAGGTGTGATTCATCCAATTTTTGGGCTCCTGAAGCCAACCCCAGTGTCTCTTTAATGTAATGTTTGGGCTCCTGCTGCTGCTGCCAACTCCAGGGTGTGATTCATCCAATCTTTGGGCTCCTGCTGCCAACCCCAGTGTCTCTTTAAAGTAATGTTTTGGCTCCTGCTGCTGCTGATGCTGCCAACTCCAGGGTGTGATTCATCCAATTTTGGGCTCCTGAATCCAACTCCAGTGTCTCTTTAAAGTAATGTTTGGGCTCCTGCTGCTGCTGCTGCCAACTCCAGGGTGTGATTCATCCAATTTTTGGGCTCCTGAAGCCAACCCCAGTGTCTCTTTAAAGTAATGTTGAGCTCCTGCTGCTGCCAACTCCAGGGTGTGATTCATCCAATTTCTGGGCTCCTGAAGCCAACCCCAGTGGTCTCTTTAAAGTAATATTTGGGCTCCTGCTGCTGCCAACTCCAGGGTGTGATTCATCCAATTTTTGGGCTCATCAAGCCAACCCCAGTGTCTCTTTAAAGTAATGTTCGGGCTCCTGCTGCTGCTGCTGCTGCCAACTCCAGGTGTGATTCATCCAATCTTTGGGCTCCTGCTGCCAACCCCAGTGTCTCTTTAAAGTAATGTTTGGGCTCCTGCTGCTGCTGCTGCTGCCAACTCCAGGGTGTGATTCATCCAATTTTTTGGCTCCTGCTGCCAACCCCAGTGTCTCTTTAAAGTAATGTGTGGGCTCCTGCTGCTGCTGCTGCAACTCCAGGTGTGATTCATCCAATTTTTGGGCTCCTGAAGCCAACCCCAGTGTCTCTTTAAAGTAATATTTGGGCTCCTGCTGCTGCCAAATCCAGTGCGTGATTCATCCAATTTTTGGGCTCATGAAGCCAACCCCAGTGTCTCTTTAAAGTAATGTTTTGGCTCCTGCTGCTGCTGCCAACTCCAGGGTGTGATTCATCCAATTTTTGGGCTCCTGAAGCCAACCCCAGTGTCTCTTTAAAGTAATGTTTGGGCTCCTGCTGCTGCTGCTGCTGCCAACTCCGGGGTGTGATTCATCCAATCTTTGGGCTCCTGCTGCCAACCCCAGTGTCTCTTAAAGTAATGTTTGGGCTCCTGCTGCTGCTGCCAACTCCAGGGTGTGATTCATCCAATTTTTGGGCTCCTGAAGGCCAACCCCAGTGTCTCTTTAAAGTAATGTTTGGGCTCCTGCTGCTGCTGCTGCTGCCAACTCCGGGGTGTGATTCATCCAATCTTTGGCTCCTGCTGCCAACCCCAGTGTCTCTTAAAGTAATGTTTGGGCTCCTGCTGCTGCTGCCAACTCCAGGGTGTGATTCATCCAATTTTTGGGGCTCCTGAAGCCAACCCCGGTGACTCTTTAAAGTAATGTTTGGGCTCCTGCAGCTGCTGCTGCTGCCAACTCCAGGGTGTGATTCATCCAATTTTTGGGCTCCTGAAGCCAACCCCAGTGTCTCTTTAAAGTAATGTTTGGGCTCCTGCTGCTGCTGCTGCCAACTCCAGGGTGTGATTCATCCAATTTTTGGGCACCTGAAGCCAACCCCAGTGTCTCTTTAAAGTAATGTTGGGCTCCTGCTGCTGCTGCTCCTGCTGCTGCTGCTGCCAACTCCAGGGTGTGAATCATCCAATTTTGGGGCTCTGAAGCCAACTCCAGTGTCTCTTTAAAGTAATGTCTGGGCTCCTGCTGCTGCTGCTGCTGCCAACTCCAGGGTGTGATTCATCCAATTTTGGGCTCCTGCTGCCAACCCAGTGTCTCTTTAAAGTAATGTTTGGGCTCCTGCTGCTGCTGCTGCCAACTCCAGGGTGTGATTCATCCAATCTTTGGGCTCCTGCTGCCAACCCCAGTCCTCTCTTTAAAGTAATGTTTGGGCTCCTGCTGCTGCTGCTGCCAACTCCAGGGTGTGATTCATCCAATTTTGGGCTCCTGAATCCAACCCCAGTGTCTCTTTAAAGTAATGTTTGGGCTCCTGCTGCTGCTGCTGCTGCCAACTCCAGGGTGTGATTCATCCAATTTTTGGGCTCCTAAAGCCAACCCCAGTGTCTCTTTAAAGTAATGCCTGGGCTCCTGCTGCTGCTGCCAACTCCAGGGTGTGATTCATCCAATTTTTGGGCTCCTGAAGCAAACCCTAGTGTCTCCTTCAAGTAATGTTTGAGCTCCTGCTGCTGCCAACTCCAGGGTGTGATTCATCCAATTTTTGGGCTCCTGAAGCCAACCCCAGTGTCTCCTTCAAGTAATGTTTGGGCTCCTGCTGCTGCTGCTGCTGCTGCTGCCAACTCCAGGGTGTGATTCATCCAATTTTGGGCTCCTGCTACCAACCCCAGTGTCTCTTTAAAGTAATGTTTGGGCTTCTGCTGCTGCTGCTGCTGCCAACTCCAGGGTGTGATTCATCCAATTTTTGGGCTCCTGCTGCCAACCCCAGTGTCTCTTTAAAGCAATGTTTGGGGCTTCTGCTGCTGCTGCTGCCAACTCCAGGTGTGATTCATCCAATTTTTGGGCTCCTGAAGCCAACCCCAGTGTCTCTTTAAAGTAATGCCTGGGCTCCTGCTGCTGCTGCCAACTCCAGGGTGTGATTCATCCAATTTTTGGGCTCCTGAAGCCAACCCCAGTGTCTCCTTCAAGTAATGTTTGGGCTCCTGCTGCTGCCAACTCCAGGGTGTGATTCATCCAATTTTTGGGCTCCTGAAGCCAACCCCAGTGTCTCTTTAAAGTAATGTTTGGGCTCCTGCTGCTGCTGCTGCTGCCAACTCCAGGGTGTGAATCATCCAATTTTTGGGCTCCTGAAGCCAACTCCAGTGTCTCTTTAAAGTAATGTTTGGGCTCCTGCTGCTGCTGCTGCTGCCAACTCCAGGGTGGGATTCATCCAATTTTTGGCTCCTGCTGCAACCCCAGGTCTCTTTAAAGCAATGTTTGGGCTGCTGCTGCTGCTGCCAACTCCAGGGTGTGATTCATCCAATTTTTGGGCTCCTGAAGCCAACCCCAGTGTCTCTTTAAAGTAATGTTTGGGCTCCTGCTGCTGCTGCTGCTGCTGCCAACTCCGGGTGTGATTCATCCAATCTTTGGGCTCCTGCTGCCAACCCAGTGTCTCTTTAAAGTAATGTTTGGGCTCCTGCTGCTGCTGCCAACTCCAGGGTGTGATTCATCCAATTTTTGGGCTCCTGAAGCCAACCCCGGTGACTCTTTAAAGTAATGTTTGGGCTCCTGCAGCTGCTGCTGCTGCCAACTCCAGGGTGTGATTCATCCAATTTTTGGGCTCCTGAAGCCAACCCCAGTGTCTCTTTAAAGTAATGTTTGGGCTCCTGCTGCTGCTGCTGCCAACTCCAGGGTGTGATTCATCCAATTTTTGGGCACCTGAAGCCAACCCAGTGTCTCCTTCAAGTAATGTTTGGGCTCCTGCTGCTGCCAACTCCAGTGCGTGATTCATCCAATTTTTGGGCTCATGAAGCCAACCCCAGTGTCTCTTTAAAGTAATGTTTTGGCTCCTGCTGCTGCTGCCAACTCCAGGGTGTGATTCATCCAATTTTTGGGCTCCTGAAGCCAACCCCAGTGTCTCTTTAAAGTAATGTTGGGCTCCTGCTGCTGCTGCTGCTGCCAACTCCGGGGTGTGATTCATCCAATCTTTGGGCTCCTGCTGCCAACCCCAGTGTTTCTTTAAAGTAATGTTTGGGCTCCTGCTGCTGCTGCCAACTCCAGGGTGTGATTCATCCAATTTTTGGGCTCCTGAAGCAACCCCGGTGACTCTTTAAAGTAATGTTTGGGCTCCTGCAGCTGCTCCTGCTGCCAACTCCAGGGTGTGATTCATCCAATTTTTGGGCTCCTGAAGCCAACCCCAGTGTCTCTTTAAAGTAATGTTTGGGCTCCTGCTGCTGCTGCTGCCAACTCAGGGTGTGATTCATCCAATTTTTGGGCACCTGAAGCCAACCCCAGTGTCTCTTTAAAGTAATGTTTGGGCTCCTGCTGCTGCTGCTCCTGCTGCTGCTGCTGCCAACTCCAGGGGTGTGAATCATCCAATTTTGGGGCTCCTGAAGCCAACTCCAGTGTCTCTTTAAAGTAATGTCTGGGCTCCTGCTGCTGCTGCTGCTGCCAACTCCAGGTGTGATTCATCCAATTTTTGGGCTCCTGCTGCCAACCCCAGTGTCTCTTTAAAGTAATGTTTGGGCTCCTGCTGCTGCTGCTGCCAACTCCAGGTGTGATTCATCCAATCTTTGGGCTCCTGCTGCCAACCCCAGTCTCTCTTTAAAGTAATGTTTGGGCTCCTGCTGCTGCTGCTGCCAACTCCAGGGTGTGATCATCCAATTTTTGGGCTCCTGAATCCAACCCCAGTGTCTCTTTAAAGTAATGTTTGGGCTCCTGCTGCTGCTGCTGCTGCCAACTCCAGGGTGTGATTCATCCAATTTTTGGGCTCCTAAAGCAACCCCAGTGTCTCTTTAAAGTAATGCCTGGGCTCCTGCTGCTGCTGCCAACTCCAGGGTGTGATTCATCCAATTTTTGGGCTCCTGAAGCCAACCCTAGTGTCTCCTTCAAGTAATGTTTGAGCTCCTGCTGCTGCCAACTCCAGGGTGTGATTCATCCAATTTTTGGGCTCCTGAAGCCAACCTAGTGTCTTTCCTTCAAGTAATGTTTGGGCTCCTGCTGCTGCTGCTGCTGCTGCTGCCAACTCCAGGGTGTGATTCATCCAATTTTTGGGCTCCTGCTACCAACCCCAGTGTCTCTTTAAAGTAATGTTTGGGCTTCTGCTGCTGCTGCTGCTGCCAACTCCAGGTGTGATTCATCCAATTTTTGGGCTCCTGCTGCCAACCCCAGTGTCTCTTTAAAGCAATGTTTGGGCTTCTGCTGCTGCTGCTGCCAACTCCAGGGTGTGATTCATCCAATTTTTGGGCTCCTGAAGCCAACCCCAGTGTCTCTTTAAAGTAATGCCTGGGCTCCTGCTGCTGCTGCCAACTCCAGGGTGTGATTCATCCAATTTTTGGGCTCCTGAAGCCAACCCCAGTGTCTCCTTCAAGTAATGTTTGGGCTCCTGCTGCTGCCAACTCCAGGTGTGATTCATCCAATTTTTGGGCTCCTGAAGCCAACCCCAGTGTCTCTTTAAAGTAATGTTTGGGCTCCTGCTGCTGCTGCTGCTGCCAACTCCAGGGTGTGAATCATCCAATTTTTGGGCTCCTGAAGCCAACTCCAGTGTCTCTTCAAAGTAATGTTTGGGCTCCTGCTGCTGCTGCTGCTGCCAACTCCAGGGTGGGATTCATCCAATTTTTGGGCTCCTGCTGCCAACCCCAGGGTCTCTTTAAAGCAATGTTTGGGCTGCTGCTGCTGCCAACTCCAGGGTGTGATTCATCCAATTTTGGGGCTCCTGAAGCCAACCCCAGTGTCTCTTTAAAGTAATGTTTGGGCTCCTGCTGCTGCTGCCAACTTCAGGGTGTGATTCATCCAATTTTTGGGCTCCAGAAGCCAACCCCAGTGTCTCTTTAAAGTAATGTTTGGGCTCCTGCTGCTGCTGCTGCTGCTGCTGCTGCCAACTCCAGGGTGTGATTCATCCAATTTTTGGGCTCCTGAAGCCAACCCCAGTGTCTCTTTAAAGTAATGTTTGGGCTCCTGCTTCTGCTGCTGCTGCTGCTGCTGCCAACTCCAGGGTGTGGATCATCCAATGTTTGGGCTCCTGAAGCCAACTCCAGTGTCTCTTTAAAGTAATTTCTGGGCTCCTGCTGCTGCTGCTGCTGCCAACTCCAGGGTGTGATTCATCCAATTTTTGAGTTCCTGTTGCCAACCCCAGTGTCTCTTTAAAGAAATGTTTGGGCTCCTGCTGCTGCTGCTGCCAACTCCAGGGTGTGATTCATCCAATCTTTGGGCTCCTGCTGCCAACCCCAGTGTCTCTTTAAAGTAATGTTTGGGCTCCTGCTGCTGCTGCCAACTCCAGGGTGTGATTCATCCAATTTTTGGGCTCCTGAAGCCAACCCCAGTGTCTCTTTAAAGTAATGTTTAGGCTCCTGCTGTTGCTGGTGCTGCTGCTGCTGCCAACTCCAGGGTGTGATTCATCCAATCTTTGGGCTCCTGCTGCCAACCCCAGTGTCTCTTTAAAGTAATGTTCGGGCTCCTGCTGCTGCTGCTGCCAACTCAAGGGTGTGATTCATCCAATTTTTGGGCTCCTGAAGCCAACCCCAGTGTCTCTTTAAAGTAATGTTTGGGCTCCTGCTGCTGCTGCCAACTCTAGGGTGTGATTCATCCGATTTTTGGGCTCCTGAAGCCATCCCCAGTGTCTCTTTAACCCTTCTAGTGCCAGCTACGTGACTCTCACGTAGCTGCCTCTCCAACCGTTAAGTGCCAGCTACTTGAGAGTCACGTAGCTGAATTTAGAGGCCCATAAAACAAAAAGTAAAAAACATACAGACTTACCTTACCCCTCATTTGAAAGGGCCAGCGATTCTGTACATGATTTCTGTTAGATTTCTAGCCCCCAGGCCTCTGATCTTCAGGAGGGGGCCCGGAATTGCCCCCCCGCCGGCGCCTACATCTGAAAAAGAAAAACAGTAAATGACATTTACTCACCTGGCAGCGCAATGGCTCTCCCCTGGTCTTCTCTTCACCAGGCGGGGCTCCGATCCCTCCCCTGGGCTTTCCACGCTGCTTGTTCGGCCGGCGCTGGCCCCGCCCCTAACTCCGCCCACTTGATGACGTCATCCCGCTCCTCGGGTTACTGGCACCCGGGATCCGATCTGTCAGTTGTCAGCAGCGATCGGAGCAGGGAGGGTGGCAGGCAGGGTGGCTCTGATCTCCCTGCCTGCCACCCTCCCTGCTCTGATCACTACCAACAACTGTCATCTGCAGCAGCGTGGGACACTGGATGGGAGGTAAGTATAAGTTTAAATAGAATAATAAAACATTTGTCTGGTGTCTTTTTTTTAACTTAACCCTTTGTGAACTGGTAAGGGGTCCATGAGACCCCTTATACCAGTTCACAAGGCTCTGGGTATGGCAGGTCACCTGCGGCAAGCGGGTTACTTGCCATAACCCCCAGCCCCCCATTACCTGCCTCCCCAACGGCCGGGGGGACAGAAGGGCCCAGGCCACGTGGCTATGTGGGCTAGTAGCCTGCAGGGCCAGGGGCCACCAATGCTGGCCCCTGCGCCCTGTTCTACAAACCCCCATAGCTGGTCCGGGTCAGTAATGCTGGGTAGGGGGGACCCTATGTCATTTTTTGGGGGGATTTTAAGGGTTTTTAACCCTTAGAATTCCAAAAAAGAAATGAGGTCCCCCCCCCCCCGGGAGGGGGAACCCTATGTCATTTTTTTTTTTTTATTAACCCCTTACAACTATGCAATCAAATTGCATAGTTGTATCCTATCTGGAATCTCCTAAACTGCTGTTTCAGGAAAGGGGGTATACCTATACATATGTGGTACCATTGTAACCGGGAGAAATAGGGCTTTCACACGCAATAATATTTTATTAACATACTTAAATTTTTTATTACAAAAAAAAACACTACAAATTGTAAAAAATAGGTTTTTTTCATTTTTTTGCACATATTTCACCCAAAAGTATTGAGAATACACTAAAAAAGGCCAAACAAGACATTTCATGTTGAAGCCCAGACTCTGCTGAAAAAAACAATATATAATTTTCATCGAAATCCCTGGAAATCCCTTCAAAAATCAAGGTTGCACACGTGTAGCGCAAAAACGTGAAAAGTCGTCTGGCAACAGATTGTGACAAAAAATCTCGGTAGGCCGGCACTCAAAGGGTTAAAGTAATGTTTGGCTCCTGCTGCTGCTGCTGCTGCCAACTCCAGGGTGTGATTCATCCAATTTTTGGGCTCCTGAAGCCAACCCCAGTGTCTCTTTAAAGTAATGTTTGGGCTCCTGCTGCTGCTGCTGCTGCTGCCAACTCCAGGGTGTGATTCATCCAATCTTTGGGCTCCTGCTGCCAACCCCAGTGTCTCTTTAAAGTAATGTTTGGACTTGTGCTGCTGCTGCTAACTCCAGGGTGTGATTCATCCAATTTTTGGGCTCCTGAAGCCAACCCCAGTGTCTCTTTAACCCTTTAAGTGCCAGCCCACCTGGAGATTTTGTCACGCTCTGTTGCCAGAGCATTTTTCACAATTTTGCGCTCCCCATGTTCAACTGTAATTTTTGAAGGGATTTTCTGGGACTTCCCATAAAAATTACATATTGTTTTTTTCAGCAGAATCTGGGCTTTAACACCATATCTCTTGTTTATCAATTTTGTAGTTTTATCATAATTATTTTGGGCAAAATATGTGAAAGAAAATAAAAAATACACACGTTTTTACATTTTGCAGTGTTTTTTTTAATCGAAAATAAAGGTTTTTCAATAAAAACATATTGAGAGTAAAAGCCCCATTTCTCCCGGTTACAACGGTACCACACATGTATTAGTAGACCCCCTTTCCTGCCCAGGAGACCCCAGAAACTGCAAAGAGCGCTAGAGGAGATTTTCAGATAAAATACAAATACTTTGCGCTCCTCGCAGTTTTTCAAAAAATACAACCCTTTACATTTGAAATACCCCCCACAAACTATATATTTTTGGAAAGTGCACAATTCAAGGTTTCTAAGCATACTAGGCTTGTTGGCGTGGGTCCATTGGTTTGAACTTTATTGATTGGCAGAATCTCTGGTTCCAAAGGATTTCCCTAAAAAAAAAAGCAAAAAGCAGATTCAAAACCATATTTTCCTATAAAAACAATAAGCAAGCAAGAAGTAACACAGTAAATCTGAGAGCACAACATCTGCTGAACAAAATAATACCCCACGTTGAAGTGTAGAGTTGCCAAACACCCCAAAGTCAAGCATGTGTTTGAGGGTAATTTTACTTGAAAAAATCAGCGGCGCACACAAAGTGCGCACCTTGCAGTTTCTCCAAATTTACAACCCTTTACATTTGAAATACCCCCCACAAACTATATATTTTTGGAAAGTACATACCTCAAGGTTTCTAAGCCTACTGGGCTTGTTGGCGTCTGTGACTTCCTTCAGAATCTATTGATTGGCAGAATCTTTGGTTCCAAAGGATTTCGCTAAAAAAAAAAAAGCAAAAAGCAGATTCAAAACCATATTTTCCTATAAAAACAATAAGCAAGCAAGAAGTAACGCAGTAAATCTGAAAGCACAACATCTGCTGAACAAAATAATACCCCACATGCATAGGTACGTTGAAGTGTAGAGTTGCCAAACACCCCAAAGTCAAGCATGCGTTTGAGGGTAATTTTACTTGAAAAAATCAGCGGCGCACACAAAGTGCGCACCTTGCAGTTTCTCCAAATTTACAACCCTTTACATTTGAAATACCCCCCACAAACTATATATTTTTGGAAAGTACATACCTCAAGGTTTCTAAGCCTACTGGGCTTGTTGACGTCGGTTACTTCGTTCCGCCTCTATTGATTGGCAGAATCTCTGGTTCCAAAGGATTTCGCTAAAAAAATAAGCAAAAAGCAGATTGAAAAACATTTTTTCCTATAAAAACAATAAGCAAGCAAGAAGTAACGCAGTAAATCTGAAAGCACAACAGCTGCTGAACAAAACAATACCCCACATGCATAGGTACTTTGAAGTGTAGAGTTGCCAAACACCCCAAAGTCAAGCATGCGTTTGAGGGTAATTTTACTTGAAAAAATCAGCGGCGCACACAAAGTGCGCACCTTGCAGTTTCTCCAAATTTACAACCCTTTACATTTGAAATACCCCCCACAAACTATATATTTTTGGTAAGTACATACCTCAAGGTTTCTAAGCCTACTGGGCTTGTTGACGTCGGTTACTTCGTTCCGCCTCTATTGATTGGCAGAATCTCTGGTTCCAAAGGATTTCGCTAAAAAAATAAGCAAAAAGCAGATTGAAAAACATTTTTTCCTATAAAAACAATAAGCAAGCAAGAACTAACGCAGTAAATCTGAAAGCACAACGGCTGCTGAACAAAACAATACCCCACATGCATAGGTACTTTGAAGTGTAGAGTTGCCAAACACCCCAAAGTCAAGCATGCGTTTGAGGGTAATTTTACTTGAAAAAATCAGCGGCGCACACAAAGTGCGCACCTTGCAGTTTCTCCAAATTTACAACCCTTTACATTTGAAATACCCCCCACAAACTATATATTTTTGGTAAGTACATACCTCAAGGTTTCTAAGCCTACTGGGCTTGTTGACGTCGGTTACTTCGTTCCGCCTCTATTGATTGGCAGAATCTCTGGTTCCAAAGGATTTCGCTAAAAAAATAAGCAAAAAGCAGATTGAAAAACATTTTTTCCTATAAAAACAATAAGCAAGCAAGAACTAACGCAGTAAATCTGAAAGCACAACGGCTGCTGAACAAAACAATACCCCACATGCATAGGTACTTTGAAGTGTAGAGTTGCCAAACACCCCAAAGTCAAGCATGCGTTTGAGGGTAATTTTACTTGAAAAAATCAGCGGCGCACACAAAGTGCGCACCTTGCAGTTTCTCCAAATTTACAACCCTTTACATTTGAAATACCCCCCACAAACTATATATTTTTGGAAAGTACATACCTCAAGGTTTCTAAGCCTACTGGGCTTGTTGGCGTCTGTGACTTCCTTCAGAATCTATTGATTGGCAGAATCTCTGGTTCCAAAGGATTTCGCTAAAAAAAAAAGCAAAAAGCAGATTCAAAACCATATTTTCCTATAAAAACAATAAGCAAGCAAGAAGTAACGCAGTAAATCTGAAAGCACAACATCTGCTGAACAAAATAATACCCCACATGCATAGGTACGTTGAAGTGTAGAGTTGCCAAACACCCCAAAGTCAAGAATGCGTTTGAGGGTAATTTTACTTGAAAAAATCAGCGGCGCACACAAAGTGCGCACCTTGCAGTTTCTCCAAATTTACAACCCTTTACATTTGAAATACCACCCACAAACTATATATTTTTGGAAAGTACATACCTCAAGGTTTCTAAGCCTACTGGGCTTGTTGGCGTCTGACTTCCTTCAGAATCTATTGATTGGCAGAATCTCTGGTTCCAAAGGATTTCGCTAAAAAAATAAGCAAAAAGCAGATTGAAAAACATTTTTTTCCTATAAAAACAATAAGCAAGCAAGAACTAACGCAGCAAATCTGAAAGCACAATGGCTGCTGAACAAAACAATACCCCACATGCATAGGTACTTTGAAGGGTACAGTTACCAATCACCCAAAACTAACACATGCGCTATGGAAAAACAAAACAATTTCTTACCTGTTCTAAGAAGTGCAAGTAGGATACTGTAGCTGTGCCATCAGATTATAGGATACTGTAGCTGTGCCATCAGATTATAGGATACTGTAGCTGTGTCTTCAGATTATAGGATACTGTAGCTGTGTCATCAGATTATAAGATCAGTGCAGTGATCAATGACCAATATCAGGAATCAAGAACCTGAAATTGGTCACATTTTATCATCACTTGCCACAAGTAACCAGCTGCTCCTGCTCCACCATTTCCCTTCGGATTAGCAACAGCGAAAAGAAACTAAAAGAAAATAAAATATAATGGCAACACAAAATACCTAAGAAACCTAATCCTAAAAGGGGCCTACCTACCAAAAAAAAAAAATGCATTGCTCAATAATTTAGTTGAGTATGGTATACCTCAAAACAATCTTCGAGGCATAACCCGGGTTGGCTGGGACAGGTCGGGCAATAATACCGCACATCTCTTCTAATGCCATGCTTCCTACAAACCCTACAAGCTCTCTGGGGATACCACTTTTTACCAATTTCAGGAGGCAACTTTATAAAGTGCTTCCCTACTAATCTGGCCTGGTTGTCATTGCTAGGCAGATCTGGTTCTTCCGCAGTATCCCCAAACAACAAAGCAGGGAGTAACTGCTGCTGGTATTTTATGTACGATAAATTGGAGCCTGGCACTGCTGCCTTGAAGGCAACAAAGCTGTTGTAGGTTGCCATTTGGACCAAATGGATAGCAACTTTAGTGTACCAGGCTCGAGTTTTTCGGGTGGCGTTGTAATAAGTTAATATTTGGTCCGTTTTATCAACGCCACCCATGAATTTATTATAATCGGTTATGCAACGTGGCTTTTGGGAAGGGGCTCGGGGACCACGTTGCCTTACATTCACAACTGACTCATCGTGGAGTGTTGTCAGAAGGAATACATTTTTTTTGCCCATGTATTTCATGGCCAGGACCTCATCGCTTCTTAGAGCATAAGACTCCCCCCTTTTTAATTTTTTTTCAAGTAGTGGCCTGGGCAATCCTTTGCGTTTAGGGTTGATGGTGCCGCAGGCCGGGGTATCCAACGAATAAAGGGCGCGAAATAAGGGGATGCTGGTATAGAAGTGGTCCACATATAAGTGGTAACCTCTACCCAACAATGGAGTCATAAGGTCCCAAACGATCTTTCCACTTATTGACAAATCAAGGGGACAACCAGGGGGGTCCAGATAGGTGTCCTTTCCTTCATAGATTCGAAAATATTTGATGTAGCCGGTCACACTATCGCATAATTGGTAAAATTTAATCCCGTAGCGGGCACGCTTGCTAGGGATATATTGCCGAAAAACAATGCGCCCTTTGAAAAGCAGTAGTGACTCGTCAATTGATAATTTTTGGCCGGGGGTGTACACTACTGCAAAGCGATCTGACAGGCTGTTGAGCAGGGGCCGTAATTTATGCAGCCTGTCGTGACCGGGCTCACCACGGGGAAAAGCAGTGGAATTGTCGTTAAAATGCAGAAACCGCAGTAAAATTTGGTAGCGGTTTCTGGACATTACGGCCGGAAATAATGGAGTTGCCAATATGGTTTGGGTATCCCAGTAGGAGGAAATACTAAATTTTTTTAGGATACCCATTGCTAGAGTGAGCCCCCAAAATTTCTTTATCTCACTCAAATTTGTGGGATGCCATGCCTGAGCTCGGGCGTGCCTCTGCTGGGGGTTTTGCGCTAAGACCTGCTCGGCATACAGATTGGTATAGAAGACCATATCCAGTAGGATGGCTTCTGTGAGGAACAATTTGAAAAAGTCAATGACACCAAAATTTGTGGTGTCTACATTGACCCCGGGGACCGAATCAAAAGGGGGAATTTCGGGGGAAATATTATTAGGAGGCCTCCACACAGACGCTCCTTCACCAGCTGCAGCACTCGATGCCTCATCCTGCACTACACTCGCCTGAAGCGTGGCCTCACTTTGTGCGGTACTATCCCTTCTACGGTGGCTACTACTGGTAGCACTGCGCGGCTGTGTTTCCTCAGTAGAGTATACACTGTCTGACTCGCTATCTGATGGGAAGAACTCAGACCCTGACTCACTAAAATCTTCCGAGTCAGACGCCATCAGGTAAGCCGCAGCTTCCTGTGCAGTGTACCGCTTACCAGCCATACCCCAATGCAAAAAAAAATCTAAAAAAAAGGCTAAAACTAAAGGCTAAAACTAAAGGCTAAAACTAAAGACAAATTACAAAAAAATACAATACAATAAAACAAAGCAAAAAAACAGACAAAAAATGAAACAAAAAAAAATACAATACAATAAAACAAAGCAAAAAAAACAGACAAAAATAGAAATAAAAGTGTATAGTTACAACCCGATGAGAAGTGGTGGAGTCAGGAGCAGCAGGTCACGGGATCCCAGCTAGGCTCCCAAAAGGAGGAAGGGGCTAAGGTCCCAAAAGGAGGAAGGGGCCAAGGTCCCAAAAGGAGGAAGGGGCCAAGGTCCCAAAAGGAGGAAGGGGCCAAGGTCCAAAAAGGAGGAAGGGGCCAAGGTCCAAAAAGGAGGAAGGGGCCAAGGTCCCAAAAGAGCACGGTCCAAACAAAAAGCAGTAGCGATCTTCAAATCTCAGCGAATCACCTAAGGGAAAAAGTTAAGATTAGGGAGTGTGGGTGAACTGAATGCCTGATAATAACTACCTGATCCCCCAATCTAACGACACATGCATGGGCAATAGCCGCACTATGCTATAGCTAGAGCGGTGGTAAGGTAAGTTTTACTGGGGATTCACTCTACTAGCGCACTAGATTGGACGAGCGGCTGCACCTGCGCAGTAGAAGCGGGGTGAGGTGATTTGATCTGGGCATTCGGGGGGGTTTCACAGTGACCTCCCCCTGACCCTGCCTCCATGAGGATATTGGGGTGTATAATGGGGTGCACCCCACCCCTTTCTCTTACCGTCTCGTTGGCGGCTGTGACTGGCATCAGGAAGCCCCGGGGCCCCCAGTTCTTCTCCACCATCAGCCGGTCCCGTCCCCGGTGCTGCAGGCGGCCACCGCCATAAGCCGCATAACAAGCCAGAGCCAGCCCGGCCCCGGCCGCACCCGCCACCATCACCCGAGATGTGCCGCCACCGGGCACCGGCGCCCAGTCACAGCCCGGAGCAGCCTACGGAGCGCAGCCATCACCACTGACACCCAGGGGCGGACTGACACCACTCAGGGCCCCCGGACCAAAAAAACCAAGGGCCCTCAGCGAGACCCCACCCCTTGTCCCACCTCTGCCCCGTCCCTGTTCTGGGGATGAGTGTGGATGGAGGCATGAGTGTGGATGGAGGCATGAGTGTGGATGGAGGCATGAGTGTGGATGGAGGCATGAGTGTGGATGGAGGCATGAGTGTGGATGGAGGGGTGACAGGGGCACAGGCTGGGGATGAGTGTGGATGGAGGGATGAGTGTGGATGGAGGGGTGACAGGGGCAGGCTGGGGATAGGTGCAGATGGAGGGATGGGTGGCAGGGGCAGGCTGGAGATAGGTGCGGATGGATGGATGGGTGGCAGGGGCAGGCTAGAGATAGGTGAAGATGGAGGGATGGGTGGCAGGGGCAGGCTGGAGATAGGTGCGGATGGAGGGATGGGTGGCAGGGGCAGGCTGGAGATAGGTGCGGATGGATGGATGGGTGGCAGGAGCAGGCTGGAGATAGGTGCGGATGGATGGATGGGTGGCAGGAGCAGGCTGGAGATAGGTGCGGATGGATGGATGGGTGGCAGGAGCAGGCTGGAGATAGGTGAAGATGGAGGGATGGGTGGCAGGAGCAGGCTGGAGATAGGTGCGGATGGATGGATGGATGGGTGGCCGGGGCAGGCTGGAGATAGGTGCGGATGGATGGATGGATGGATGGATGGATGGGTGGCAGGGGCAGGCTGGAGATAGGTGCGGATGGATGGATGGATGGGTGGCAGGGGCAGGCTGGAGATAGGTGCGGATGGATGGATGGGTGGCAGGGGCAGGCTGGAGATAGGTGCGGATGGATGGATGGGTGGCAGGAGCAGGCTAGAGATAGGTGAAGATGGAGGGATGGGTGGCAGGAGCAGGCTAGAGATAGGTGCGGATGGATGGATGGATGGGTGGCAGGGGCAGGCTGGAGATAGGTGCGGATGGATGGATGGATGGATGGGTGGCAGGGGCAGGCTGGAGATAGGTGCGGATGGATGGATGGGTGGCAGGGGCAGGCTGGAGATAGGTGCGGATGGATGGATGGATGGATGGGTGGCAGGGGCAGGCTGGAGATAGGTGTGGATGGATGGATGGATGGATGGGTGGCAGGGGCAGGCTGGAGATAGGTGCGGATGGATGGATGGATGGATGGATGGGTGGCAGGGGCAGGCTGGAGATAGGTGCGGATGGATGGATGGATGGATGGGTGGCAGGGGCAGGCTGGAGATAGGTGCGGATGGATGGATGGATGGATGGGTGGCAGGGGCAGGCTGGAGATAGGTGCGGATGGATGGATGGGTGGCAGGGGCAGGCTGGAGATAGGTGCGGATGGATGGATGGATGGGTGGCAGGGGCAGGCTGGAGATAGGTGCGGATGGATGGATGGATGGATGGGTGGCAGGGGCAGGCTGGAGATAGGTGCGGATGGATGGATGGGTGGCAGGGGCAGGCTGGAGATAGGTGCCACCGGGCACCGGCGCCCAGTCACAGCCCGGAGCAGCCTACGGAGCGCAGCCATCACCACTGACACCCAGGGGCGGACTGACACCACTCAGGGCCCCCGGACCAAAAAAACCAAGGGCCCTCAGCGAGACCCCACCCCTTGTCCCACCTCTGCCCCGTCCCTGTTCTGGGGATGAGTGTGGATGGAGGCATGAGTGTGGATGGAGGCATGAGTGTGGATGGAGGCATGAGTGTGGATGGAGGGGTGACAGGGGCACAGGCTGGGGATGAGTGTGGATGGAGGGATGAGTGTGGATGGAGGGGTGACAGGGGCAGGCTGGGGATAGGTGCAGATGGAGGGATGGGTGGCAGGGGCAGGCTGGAGATAGGTGCGGATGGATGGATGGGTGGCAGGGGCAGGCTAGAGATAGGTGAAGATGGAGGGATGGGTGGCAGGGGCAGGCTGGAGATAGGTGCGGATGGAGGGATGGGTGGCAGGGGCAGGCTGGAGATAGGTGCGGATGGATGGATGGGTGGCAGGAGCAGGCTGGAGATAGGTGCGGATGGATGGATGGGTGGCAGGAGCAGGCTGGAGATAGGTGCGGATGGATGGATGGGTGGCAGGAGCAGGCTGGAGATAGGTGAAGATGGAGGGATGGGTGGCAGGAGCAGGCTGGAGATAGGTGCGGATGGATGGATGGATGGGTGGCCGGGGCAGGCTGGAGATAGGTGCGGATGGATGGATGGATGGATGGATGGGTGGCAGGGGCAGGCTGGAGATAGGTGCGGATGGATGGATGGATGGATGGATGGGTGGATGGGTGGCAGGGGCAGGCTGGAGATAGGTGCGGATGGATGGATGGATGGATGGATGGATGGGTGGCAGGGGCAGGCTGGAGATAGGTGCGGATGGATGGATGGGTGGCAGGGGCAGGCTGGAGATAGGTGCGGATGGATGGATGGGTGGCAGGGGCAGGCTGGAGATAGGTGCGGATGGATGGATGGATGGATGGGTGGCAGGGGCAGGCTGGAGATAGGTGCGGATGGATGGATGGATGGATGGATGGGTGGCAGGGGCAGGCTGGAGATAGGTGCGGATGGATGGATGGATGGGTGGCAGGGGCAGGCTGGAGATAGGTGCGGATGGATGGATGGGTGGCAGGGGCAGGCTGGAGATAGGTGCGGATGGATGGATGGATGGGTGGCAGGAGCAGGCTGGAGATAGGTGCGGATGGATGGATGGGTGGCAGGAGCAGGCTGGAGATAGGTGTGGATGGAAGGATGGATGGGTGGCAGGGGCAGGCTGGAGATAGGTGCGGATGGATGGATGGGTGGCAGGGGCAGGCTGGAGATAGGTGCGGATGGATGGATGGATGGATGGATGGATGGATGGATGGATGGGTGGCAGGCGCAGGCTGGAGATAGGTGCGGATGGATGGATGGATGGGTGGCAGGGTGGGCAGTCCAGTCAGGCCCCAGAGGAACTTTGACAGCCAGCTGATCGGGGGGGGGGGGGATCGGATCGGGGGATCGGATCGGGGGTTGGGGATGCTGGCGGATCGGCGACCGTGACCCCCGAACCCCCCGCCCCCCCCCGACCAGCTGGCTTGGGTGTGCGAGGGCGGACAACGGCCGATTGGACCGGCCTGTCAGTCCGCCCCTGCCGATCAGGGTACAGCCACCCCCCCAACCCCCCCCAACAAAAAATCACTGACCTCACACACTCCCCCACACCCCCACCCACACACACACACACACACACCTACCTCGAGCCGGCGAACAAAGAGGAGACCGCAAGACCGCAAGTTCTTTTTAAAGCGGTGGCGCCGGCTGATGACAACAGCCGTGCGCCCCTCTTCGGATTGGTCCACCGACGATCTGGTGACTGGGGTGAGGTCAGGGTCACCTCCAGATGACCCCCCATGACCCTTCTACACTGTGGAGATGGGATCCAGGCCGTTTTCATCTGTCGATCGTCAGGAGGTGAGTTACAGTGCAGCCCGTAACACCTACGTGCTTGGCACTTAACGCCCAGCCAAGCCAGCACGTAGGTGTTACGGGCTTGGCAACTAAAGGGTTAAAGTAATGTTTGGGCTCCTGCTGCTGCTGCCAACTCCAGGGTGTGATTCATCCAATCTTTGGGCTCCTGCTGCCAACCCCAGTGTCTCTTTAAAGTAATGTTTGGGCTCCTGCTGCTGCTGCTGCTGCCAACTCCAGGGTGTGATTCATCCAATTTTTGGGCTCCTGAAGCCAACCCCCGTGTCTCTTTAATGTAATGTTTGGGCTCCTGCTGCTGCTGCTGCTGCCAACTCCAGGGTGTGATTCATCCAATTTTTGGGCTCCTGAAGCCAACTCCAGTGTCTCTTTAAAGTAATATTTGGGCTCCTGCTGCTGCTGCTGCCAACTCCAGGGTGTGATTCATCCAATTTTTGGGCTCCTGAAGCCAACCCCAGTGTCTCTTTAAAGTAATGTTTGGGCTCCTGCTGCTGCTGCCAACTCCAGGGTGTGATTCATCCAATCTTTGGGCTCCTGCTGCCAACTCCAGTGTCTCTTTAAAGTAATGTTTGGGCTCCTGCTGCTGCCAACTCCAGGGTGTGATTCATCCAATTTTTGGGCTCCTGAAGCCAACTCCAGTGTCTCTTTAAAGTAATGTTTGGGCTCCTGCTGCTGCTGCTGCTGCTGCCAACTCCAGTGTGTGATTCATCCAATTTTTGGGCTCCTGAAGCCAACTCCAGTGTCTCTTTAAAGTAATGTTTGGGCTCCTGCTGCTGCTGCCAACTCCAGGGTGTGATTCATCCAATTTTGGGCTCCTGCTGCCAAATCCAGTGTCTCTTTAAAGTAATATTTGGGCTCCTGCTGCTGCTGCTTGCAACTGCAGGGTGTGATTCATCCAATCTTTGGGCTCCTGCTGCTGCCAACTCCAGTGTCTCTTTCAAGCTATGTTTGGGCTTCTGCTGCTGCTGCTGCTTGAAACTCCAGGGTGTGTCAGTCAATTTTTGGGCTTCTGCTGCTGCCAACTCCAGTGTCTCTTTCAGCCAATGTTTGGGCTCCTGCTGCTGCTTGCAACTCCAGGGTGTGATTCATCCAATTTTTGGGCTCCTGCTGCTGCCAACTCCAGTGTCTCTTTAAAGCAATGTTTGGGCTCCTGCCCCTCATAGTGATGCCACTTCAATTCTCTGCAATTGTGCCGCTCTGCGATTCTATTAGCGATGCCTCTGATCTGCATGTGATATTTATTTACAGTATTATTTAACTAACCCAGCACGCATCCTATGCGTGTTATAGCAAGGCAAAATGGTTTACAACCCTATTGAGGCTCTAGGAGGCTCAGAAATAGCCATTTTTAATAGCGATTCATCGCGAATAAATTCGGGTCGAATCGATTTTTGTCGGAAAATTCTGCTCATCAGTCGAATCGAATTTTTCAAAAGTTCGCTCATCTCTAGTTCTTATGGTCAAAAATTATTGTCACCTCCGGAGGATGAATTTCTTTTTTCCAGCCAAAAAGAGTGCCCCTCCATGTCTTTTGAGAGAATTTTACCTGAAATAGTGTTTCCCCATATTTTTGTATGGGTCATTTACATATTTATACAAGTTAATAATGTCCCCCCTCAGTCATCTCTTCAGGACTAAACAGATTTAATTCTCGTCATCCTTCCTCATAACTAAGATCCTTCATTCCGCGTATTAGTTTGGTGACTCTCCTCTGCACCCTTTCCATAGTCAGAGCGTCCATTCTATGAATGGATAACCAATACTGGACGGCATATTCCTGGTGAGGGCACACCAGTGCCTTGTAAAGAGGCAAAATGACATCCCTATCCTGTGATTCTATGCCGATTTTAATACATATCTTGGTGGCCTTGGAAGCAGCTGCTTAACATTGCATGCTGTGATTTAGCCTGTGATCTACCAGTACCCTCAGATACTCCCAGTTTTACTCCCCCAATGTAGTCTTCAGATTATTAGACCCCAAGTGCATGATTTTCCAAGTGAATGCCCAGACACTCAAAGTGTCCAAGTCAGCTTTAAGCTTGTGAACATCTTTAATAGACTGCACTGTGCTAGATATATTTGGTGACATCAGGCAGAGCTGACCCTCTATTTCCTCAGTTGTGTTTGGGGGTCTATAGATTACTCCAATTTTAATTTTAACATTGTTTACATCACCCTGCACTTCTACCCACAAGGATTCTACATCCTCACAATCTTCTGTTAGTATCCCCTCAATTATATATGCTTTGAAGTCTTGCTTTACATGCACACTCCACCTCCTTGGCTTTTTGCTCCGTCTTTCCGAAAAAGAGAGCAAAACCTTGAAGATTGAGTGCCCAGTCATATGTGGAATCCAGCCATGTCTCAACCACACCAATAACATAAATATTTTCTTCCAGTACCAGAACCTCAAGTTCCTCCTCTTAACTTGCTAGACTTTGGGCATTTTTGGACATACACTTTAAGTTCCTATCTAGTATGACATTTGGTATTAGCTTCTGCAGTAATGCAGTGTCTCTTTAACCCTTCTAGTGCCAGCTACGTGACTCTCACGTAGCTGCCTCTCCAACCGTTAAGTGCCAGCTACTTGAGAGTCACGTAGCTGACTTTAGAGGCCCATAAAACAAAAAGTAAAAAACATACAGACTTACCTTACGCTGTTAGATTTCTGCCCCCAGGCCTCTGATCTTCAGGAGGGTGCCCGGAATAGCCCCCCCCCCCCCCCGCCGGCGCCGACATCTGAAAAAAAAAAAACAGTAAATGACATTTACTCACCTGGCAGCGCGATGGCTCTCCCCGGGTCTGCTCTTCACCAGGGGGGGCTCCGATCCCCCCCCCCTGGGCTTTCCACGCTGCTTGTGAGGGCCCAGAGACGGGCCATCACCATCCTCTTTGGCCGGTGCTGGCCCCACCCCTAACTCCGCCCACTTGATGACGTCATCCCGCTCCTCGGGTTACTGGCACCCGGGATCCGATCTGTCAGTTGTCAGCAGCGATCGGAGCAGGGAGGGTGGCAGGCAGGGTGGCTCTGATCTCCCTGCCTGCCACCCTCCCTGCTCTGATCACTACCGACAACTGTCATCTACAGCAGCGTGGAACACTGGATGGGAGGTAAGTATAAGTGAAAATAGAATAATAAAATATTTGTCTGGTGTCTTTTTTTTAACTTAACCCTTTGTGAACTGGTAAGGGGTCCATGAGACCCCTTATACCAGTTCACAAGGCTCTGGGTATGGCAGGTCACCTGCGGCAAGCGGGTGACTTGCCATAACCCCCAGCCCCCCATTACCTGCCTCCCCAACGGCCCCCCCGGCAGAAGGGCCCGGGCCACATGGCTATGTGGGC
Source organism: Gastrophryne carolinensis (assembly GCA_027917425.1). Taxonomy (NCBI): domain Eukaryota; kingdom Metazoa; phylum Chordata; class Amphibia; order Anura; family Microhylidae; genus Gastrophryne; species Gastrophryne carolinensis. The sequence continues at coordinate 30,904 of JAQIHN010000242.1, read as the reverse complement.
TAGTAGCCTGCAGGGCCAGGGGCCACCAATGCTGGCCCTGCGCCCTGTTCTACAAGCCCCCATAGCTGGTCCGGGTCAGTAATGCTGGGTAGGGGGGACCCTATGTCATTTTTTGGGGGGATTTTAAGGGTTTTTAACCCTTAGAATTCCAAAAAAGAAATGAGGTCCCCCCCCCCTGGGAGGGGGAACCCTATGTCATTTTTTTTTTTATTAACCCCTTACAACTATGCAATCATATTGCATAGTTGTATCCTATCTGGAATCTCCTAAACTGCTGTTTCAGGAAAGGGGGTATACCTATACATATGTGGTACCATTGTAACCGGGAGAAATAGGGCTTTCACACGCAATAATATTTTATTAACATACTTACATTTTTTATTACAAAAAAAAACACTACAAATTGTAAAAAATAGGTTTTTTTCATTTTTTTGCACATATTTCACCCAAAAGTATTGAGAATACACTAAAAAAGGCCAAACAAGACATTTCATGTTGAAGCCCAGACTCTGCTGAAAAAAACAATATATAATTTTCATCGAAATCCCTGGAAATCCCTTCAAAAATCAAGGTTGCACACGTGTAGCGCAAAAACGTGAAAAGTCGTCTGGCAACAGATGGTGACAAAAAATCTCGGTAGGCCGGCACTCAAAGGGTTAAAGTAATGTTTGGGCTCCTGCTGCTGCTGTTGCTGCCAACTCCAGGGTGTGATTCATCCAATTTTTGGGCTCCTGAAGCCAACCCCAGTGTCTCTTTAAAGTAATGTTTGGGCTCCTGCTGCTGCTGCTGCCAACTCCAGGGTGTGATTCATCCAATCTTTGGGCTCCTGCTGCCAACCCCAGTGTCTCTTTAAAGTAATGTTTGGGCTGCTGCTGCTGCTGCTAACTCCAGGGTGTGATTCATCCAATCTTTGGGCTCCTGCTGCCAACTCCAGTGTCTCTTTAAAGTAATGTTTGGGCTCCTGCTGCTGCTGCTGCCAACTCCAGGGTGTGATTCATCCAATTTTTGGGCTCCTGAAGCCAACTCCAGTGTCTCTTTAAAGTAATGTTTGGGCTCCTGCTGCTGCTGCTGCCAACTCCAGGGTGTGATTCATCCAATTTTTGGGCTCCTGAAGCCAACCCCAGTGTCTCTTTAAAGTAATGTTTGGGCTCCTGCTGCTGCTGCTGCTGCTGCCAACTCCAGGGTGTGATTCATCCAATTTTGGGCTCCTGCTGCCAAATCCAGTGTCTCTTTAAAGTAATATTTGGGCTCCTGCTGCTGCTTGCAACTGCAGGGTGTGATTCATCCAATCTTTGGGCTCCTGCTGCTGCCAACTCCAGTGTCTCTTTCAAGCTATGTTTTGGCTTCTGCTGCTGCTGCTGCTGCTTGAAACTCCAGGGTGTGTCAGTCAATTTTTGGGCTTCTGCTGCTGCCAACTCCAGTGTCTCTTTCTGCCAATGTTTGGGCTCCTGCTGCTGCTTACAACTCCAGGGTGTGATTCATCCAATTTTTGGGCTCCTGCTGCTGCCAACTCCAGTGTCTCTTTAAAGCAATGTTTGGGCTCCTGCCCCTCATAGTGATGCCACTTCAATTCTCTGCAATTGTGCCGCTCTGCGATTCTATTAGCGATGCCTCTGATCTGCATGTGATATTTATTTACAGTATTATTTAACTAACCCAGCACGCATCCTATGCGTGTTATAGCAAGGCAAAATGGTTTACAACCCTACTGAGGCTCTAGGAGGCTCAGAAATAGCCGTTTTTAATAGCCATTCATCGCGAATAAATTAATAATAAATTTTTGTCGGAAAATTCGGCGAATCAGTCGAATCGAATTTTTCAAAAGTTCGCTCATCTCTAGTTCTTATGGTCAAAAATTATTGTCACCTCCGGAGATTGAATTTCTTTTTTCCAGCCAAAAAGAGTGACCCTCCATGTCTTTTGAGAGTGAAATAGTGTTTCCCCATATTTTTGTATGGGTCATTTACATATTTATACAAGTTAATAATGTCCCCCCTCAGTCATCTCTTCAGGACTAAACAGATTTAATTCTCGTCATCCTTCCTCATAACTTAGATCCTTCATTCCGCGTATTAGTTTGGTGACTCTCCTCTGCACCCTTTCCATAGTCAGAGCGTCCATTCTATGAATGGATGACCAATACTGGACGGCATATTCCTGGTGAGGGCACACCAGTGCCTTGTAAAGAGGCAAAATGACATCCCTATCCTGTGATTCTATGCCGATTTTAATACATATCTTGGTGGCCTTGGAAGCAGCTGCTTAACATTGCATGCTGTGATTTAGCCTGTGATCTACCAGTACCCTCAGATACTCCCAGTTTTACTCCCCCAATGTAGTCTTCAGATTATTAGACCCCAAGTGCATGATTTTCCAAGTGAATGCCCAGACACTCAAAGTGTCCAAGTCAGCTTTAAGCTTGTGAACATCTTTAATAGACTGCACTGTGCTAGATATATTTGGTGACATCAGGCAGAGCTGACCCTCTATTTCCTCAGTTGTGTTTGGGGGTCTATAGATTACTCCAATTTTAATTTTAACATTGTTTACATCACCCTGCACTTCTACCCACAAGGATTCTACATCCTCACAATCTTCTGTTAGTATCCCCTCAATTATATATGCTTTGAAGTCTTGCTTTACATGCACACTCCACCTCCTTGGCTTTTTGCTCCGTCTTTCCGAAAAAGAGAGCAAAACCTTGAAGATTGAGTGCCCAGTCATATGTGGAATCCAGCCATGTCTCAACCACACCAATAACATAAATATTTTCTTCCAGTACCAGAACCTCAAGTTCCTCCTCTTAACTTGCTAGACTTTGGGCATTTTTGGACATACACTTTAAGTTCCTATCTAGTATGACATTTGGTATTAGCTTCTGCAGTAATGCAGTGTCTCTTTAACCCTTCTAGTGCCAGCTACGTGACTCTCACGTAGCTGCCTCTCCAACCGTTAAGTGCCAGCTACTTGAGAGTCACGTAGCTGACTTTAGAGGCCCATAAAACAAAAAGTAAAAAACATACAGACTTACCTTACGCTGTTAGATTTCTGCCCCCAGGCCTCTGATCTTCAGGAGGGTGCCCGGAATAGCCCCCCCCCCCCGCCGGCGCCGACATCTGAAAAAAAAAAAACAGTAAATGACATTTACTCACCTGGCAGCGCGATGGCTCTCCCCGGGTCTGCTCTTCACCAGGGGGGGCTCCGATCCCCCCCCCTGGGCTTTCCACGCTGCTTGTGAGGGCCCAGAGACGGGCCATCACCATCCTCTTTGGCCGGTGCTGGCCCCGCCCCTAACTCCGCCCACTTGATGACGTCATCCCGCTCCTCGGGTTACTGGCACCCGGGATCCGATCTGTCAGTTGTCAGCAGCGATCGGAGCAGGGAGGGTGGCAGGCAGGGTGGCTCTGATCTCCCTGCCTGCCACCCTCCCTGCTCTGATCACTACCGACAACTGTCATCTACAGCAGCGTGGAACACTGGATGGGAGGTAAGTATAAGTGAAAATAGAATAATAAAATATTTGTCTGGTGTCTTTTTTTTAACTTAACCCTTTGTGAACTGGTAAGGGGTCCATGAGACCCCTTATACCAGTTCACAAGGCTCTGGGTATGGCAGGTCACCTGCGGCAAGCGGGTGACTTGCCATAACCCCCAGCCCCCCATTACCTGCCTCCCCAACGGCCCCCCCGGCAGAAGGGCCCGGGCCACATGGCTATGTGGGCTAGTAGCCTGCAGGGCCAGGGGCCACCAATGCTGGCCCTGCGCCCTGTTCTACAAGCCCCCATAGCTGGTCCGGGTCAGTAATGCTGGGTAGGGGGGACCCTATGTCATTTTTTGGGGGGATTTTAAGGGTTTTTAACCCTTAGAATTCCAAAAAAGAAATGAGGTCCCCCCCCTGGGAGGGGGAACCCTATGTCATTTTTTTTTTTATTAACCCCTTACAACTATGCAATCATATTGCATAGTTGTATCCTATCTGGAATCTCCTAAACTGCTGTTTCAGGAAAGGGGGTATACCTATACATATGTGGTACCATTGTAACCGGGAGAAATAGGGCTTTCACACGCAATAATATTTTATTAACATACTTACATTTTTTATTACAAAAAAAAACACTACAAATTGTAAAAAATAGGTTTTTTTCATTTTTTTGCACATATTTCACCCAAAAGTATTGAGAATACACTAAAAAAGGCCAAACAAGACATTTCATGTTGAAGCCCAGACTCTGCTGAAAAAAACAATATATAATTTTCATCGAAATCCCTGGAAATCCCTTCAAAAATCAAGGTTGCACACGTGTAGCGCAAAAACGTGAAAAGTCGTCTGGCAACAGATGGTGACAAAAAATCTCGGTAGGCCGGCACTCAAAGGGTTAAAGTAATGTTTGGGCTCCTGCTGCTGCTGTTGCTGCCAACTCCAGGGTGTGATTCATCCAATTTTTGGGCTCCTGAAGCCAACCCCAGTGTCTCTTTAAAGTAATGTTTGGGCTCCTGCTGCTGCTGCTGCCAACTCCAGGGTGTGATTCATCCAATCTTTGGGCTCCTGCTGCCAACCCCAGTGTCTCTTTAAAGTAATGTTTGGGCTGCTGCTGCTGCTGCTAACTCCAGGGTGTGATTCATCCAATCTTTGGGCTCCTGCTGCCAACTCCAGTGTCTCTTTAAAGTAATGTTTGGGCTCCTGCTGCTGCTGCTGCCAACTCCAGGGTGTGATTCATCCAATTTTTGGGCTCCTGAAGCCAACTCCAGTGTCTCTTTAAAGTAATGTTTGGGCTCCTGCTGCTGCTGCTGCCAACTCCAGGGTGTGATTCATCCAATTTTTGGGCTCCTGAAGCCAACCCCAGTGTCTCTTTAAAGTAATGTTTGGGCTCCTGCTGCTGCTGCTGCTGCTGCCAACTCCAGGGTGTGATTCATCCAATTTTGGGCTCCTGCTGCCAAATCCAGTGTCTCTTTAAAGTAATATTTGGGCTCCTGCTGCTGCTTGCAACTGCAGGGTGTGATTCATCCAATCTTTGGGCTCCTGCTGCTGCCAACTCCAGTGTCTCTTTCAAGCTATGTTTTGGCTTCTGCTGCTGCTGCTGCTGCTTGAAACTCCAGGGTGTGTCAGTCAATTTTTGGGCTTCTGCTGCTGCCAACTCCAGTGTCTCTTTCTGCCAATGTTTGGGCTCCTGCTGCTGCTTACAACTCCAGGGTGTGATTCATCCAATTTTTGGGCTCCTGCTGCTGCCAACTCCAGTGTCTCTTTAAAGCAATGTTTGGGCTCCTGCCCCTCATAGTGATGCCACTTCAATTCTCTGCAATTGTGCCGCTCTGCGATTCTATTAGCGATGCCTCTGATCTGCATGTGATATTTATTTACAGTATTATTTAACTAACCCAGCACGCATCCTATGCGTGTTATAGCAAGGCAAAATGGTTTACAACCCTACTGAGGCTCTAGGAGGCTCAGAAATAGCCGTTTTTAATAGCCATTCATCGCGAATAAATTAATAATAAATTTTTGTCGGAAAATTCGGCGAATCAGTCGAATCGAATTTTTCAAAAGTTCGCTCATCTCTAGTTCTTATGGTCAAAAATTATTGTCACCTCCGGAGATTGAATTTCTTTTTTCCAGCCAAAAAGAGTGACCCTCCATGTCTTTTGAGAGTGAAATAGTGTTTCCCCATATTTTTGTATGGGTCATTTACATATTTATACAAGTTAATAATGTCCCCCCTCAGTCATCTCTTCAGGACTAAACAGATTTAATTCTCGTCATCCTTCCTCATAACTTAGATCCTTCATTCCGCGTATTAGTTTGGTGACTCTCCTCTGCACCCTTTCCATAGTCAGAGCGTCCATTCTATGAATGGATGACCAATACTGGACGGCATATTCCTGGTGAGGGCACACCAGTGCCTTGTAAAGAGGCAAAATGACATCCCTATCCTGTGATTCTATGCCGATTTTAATACATATCTTGGTGGCCTTGGAAGCAGCTGCTTAACATTGCATGCTGTGATTTAGCCTGTGATCTACCAGTACCCTCAGATACTCCCAGTTTTACTCCCCCAATGTAGTCTTCAGATTATTAGACCCCAAGTGCATGATTTTCCAAGTGAATGCCCAGACACTCAAAGTGTCCAAGTCAGCTTGAAGCTTGTGAACATCTTTAATAGACTGCACTGTGCTAGATATATTTGGTGACATCAGGCAGAGCTGACCTCTATTTCCTCAGTTGTGTTTGGGGGTCTATAGATTACTCCAATTTTAATTTTAACATTGTTTACATCACCCTGCACTTCTACCCACAAGGATTCTACATCCTCACAATCTTCTGTTAGTATCCCCTCAATTATATATGCTTTGAAGTCTTGCTTTACATGCACACTCCACCTCCTTGGCTTTTTGCTCCGTCTTTCCGAAAAAGAGAGCAAAACCTTGAAGATTGAGTGCCCAGTCATATGTGGAATCCAGCCATGTCTCAACCACACCAATAACATAAATATTTTCTTCCAGTACCAGAACCTCAAGTTCCTCCTCTTAACTTGCTAGACTTTGGGCATTTTTGGACATACACTTTAAGTTCCTATCTAGTATGACATTTAGTATTAGCTTCTGCAGTAATGCATCCGCCTAATTTTTCACTGCTGGTTTGCAACACATGGATCTTGTTATCCATCATAGCAGTCCTCACCCCTTCTAATTCTCCACCCACCATCATATGCTGTCCCCTAAGTAACCTGTTGTTTTCTATCTTGCCCACTCATCTCTAGTTTACAAACCCATCCACCCCTTCTGGTATCTTTTCTGGTATCCTTTTACCCAGCACAGCAGCCCCCCTTCCAAATTATCTGTAGCATACACTTTGTACCTCCATGAAAAGTCAGCCCAGTGCTTTAGGAATGCAAGTCCTTCTGCCCTGCACCAGGACTTGAGCCATGTATTTAGCTCCCACTGTCATTCATGTGTAGCGCATGGCACAGGCACTATTCCAAAGAATACAACCTTGGAGGTCCTTCTCTTCAATTTGGTGCCTAATGCTTTAAATGTATTCTTAAGGATCCTCCATCTTCTATTAATTCTGTCATTGGTCCCCATGTGGACCACAACAGCTGGTAATTTATCCACCTTTTCCACCACATGCTAAACCCTTGCACCAGGAAGACAGCAATCCATTCGTTTGAGGCAGTCTTGGTGACAAATTATCAGTCTGCCTGATAATAGAATTTCCTGTTCCTATTACTACTGTCTAGTCTTTCCTGCAATCCCAACCACCAGCCCACTAGTTGGGCTGTCTTCCCAGCTGTTAGGGAGAGCTGTATCCACTAGGGTTGCCATTTCTGAGATTGACACTCTTGCATCATTACCCAACTTGGCAATATTGACACAGACACAGGTATGGCCTTCCTTTCTATGCACCCTTTTTACTCCCTCTATCTGCACTTACCCTGCTACTTATCTGCTCCTCCTGACTCATTACTTCACCCTCTGTTTCTACCCCCCTTAATGCCGGCTCAGTGAGCAGAATGCCCTTCCATACTGTCAATCGTCCTCAATGTTGCATTTTGTACCTCCGGATCTCTAACCTGAGCTTCCAAGGTTGCAATATGCTCACATTTAACACATCTTATTTATAGCAAAGCAATACTTCCTTTCACCAGTGTCAGTCTTGGCTTGTCTGGCAAAACAGCAACATCAGCCTACAAGAAAGCAGACTCTTAACCTCCTCCTTTCCTAGGTTTTTGAGCTCCTATTTTCCCCTTTTTTAATAAACCTCAAGAGACAGCCTGGTGCCTTAATGATTCATTTCTGACCTCTAAAGTAATCATTAAAAAGTATTCAACTCCTAGCCAAAGATTATTTTTCCATAAACGAGGGGTCAGTCACCTTTCCAGTGATTTTGTGTGAAGCCCAATTGGCTACAATGCGGGGGCACTGGATTTAAATCACCTCGAAAAAACAAGGCAAGTGAGCACACTGAAAAGGACTAGAAGGTGAACTCTACATCCCATCTACAGTCTTAGTAGGAGGCCATATGCACAGAACTAAACCTTTATCTGTCTGATCAAGCAAAGAAACATGCATGTTGGACTAAGCGAAAGCTGTCTTGCCTTAAACCAATTACTATTCTGGCCAATGAACTGAATTCTAAGCACCAATATTTCGCCCCAGAGAAGATTAAGAAACCAGCTGAATCCCTAACAGCAGATCCCCAAAGATAGTAAAAATGTTAAAAGTCCACTTAACTTCCATCCGTTCCACTACCCATTCATTTTGTCCAAATCTTGCTGATGCATTGTTTAAAGTCTTGCCTCTGATGACATTGCCCCAGGAAATGAGCAGTTCAACTGGAGAGCTGGTATCCCTGGAGGAGGTTTAGGCAGCCATCCAAAATCTGATATTGTCCAAAATGCCAGGTCTAGGTGGCTTTGCAACCATCTACTATAAAAAAAATGTATACAATAGAAAAATGGGCTGCCAGACCAATCCCAAACATATCCTCCTCCCAAAATGACAGCCACACTTGTTTAAACAAGAGGACGAAACCCTAATGGCTTACTTAAAATTTAAATTTATGTTACACCGTTCCTTTAAATATTAACAATCCTATTCTATATAAAGATATCCAATATGTGAAAAAATCCTATCCATCCCCCTCTCCCATCTAAATAGGGGTGGGAAATGGAGTTGTAAACAAAATTATAAAGTGCCAAGTGCCATAAATATTTATCAACAGCAATTAGACAAGTAACTCATAAAAATAATTTATAAAGGTAATTCATCAGAGTAAAAAAGAATTATTCTTTAGTGCATACTATATCATAAGTGCCAATAAGCTGCAAAACTAGAACTAGGGATGAGCGAATCGATCCGGACGAACCCGGATTCGATCCGAATTTCAGGAAAAATTCGATTCGGATCGAATCCGAATTTCCCCGCGATTCGATCGCTCGAAGTTTTCCTTTAACATCCATTCATTTACATTACAGGCATTCTAAGATGGCGGACGGGACATGTCCAGACATCAACCCCGCGCCAGTGCAAGCTGGGACAGTCACATGCAGCCTATCAGCAGCCAGCAAGCCCGGTGACGTCACAGCGGTATTTAAGGCCGGCCATCTTGCTTTCCTGCCTCATTTCTCTATTGCATTCGTGAGAGACAGAACGTTGTGTAGCTGAGGGAGAGAGGCAGTTAGACAGGCAGGGACAGACAGGGACAGGCTGGAGACAGGCAGGAGACAGACAGGAGACAGACAGAAAGTCAGCGAAAAAACAGGGAAAGGTAGAAAAATCGGAGGCTGTCACAGGGAGTTTTTTTTTTTTTTTCATCCAGCCTGACAGGCTTTGTTAGCGTTTTCAGGCTGCTTATACTAACTAACTGTGCATATATACTGAACTGATCTTAAGTCTGCTGTGAGGCATCCCATTCTGTGACTACAGCAGCCTCTGTTTAAGACCATATAACCATTTGCTCTTATTATAATTGAAATTAGCCTGATAAAGACACTTTTGCTGGGCATAGTACTTCTGGACCCTGCCAGGTGCACTTCTGTTGTGGCATCCCATTCTGTGACTACAGCAGCCTCTGTTTAAGACCATATAACCATTTGCTCTTATTATAATTGAAATTAGCCTGATAAAGACACTTTTGCTGGGCATAGTACTTCTGGACCCTGACAGGTGCACTTCTGTTGTGGCATCCCATTCTGTGACTACAGCAGCCTCTGTTTAAGACCATATAACCATTTGCTCTTATTATAATTGAAATTAGCCTGATAAAGACACTTTTGCTGGGCATAGTACTTCTGGACCCTGCCAGGTGCACTTCTGTTGTGGCATCCCATTCTGTGACTACAGCAGCCTCTGTTTAAGACCATATAACCATTTGCTCTTATTATAATTGAAATTAGCCTGATAAAGACACTTTTGCTGGGCATAGTACTTCTGGACCCTGCCAGGTGCACTTCTGTTGTGGCATCCCATTCTGTGACTACAGCAGCCTCTGTTTAAGACCATATAACCATTTGCTCTTATTATAATTGAAATTAGCCTGATAAAGACACTTTTGCTGGGCATAGTACTTCTGGACCCTGCCAGGTGCACTTCTGTTGTGGCATCCCATTCTGTGACTACAGCAGCCTCTGTTTAAGACCATATAACCATTTGCTCTTATTATAATTGAAATTAGCCTGATAAAGACACTTTTGCTGGGCATAGTACTTCTGGACCCTGCCAGGTGCACTTCTGTTGTGGCATCCCATTCTGTGACTACAGCAGCCTCTGTTTAAGACCATATAACCATTTGCTCTTATTATAATTGAAATTAGCCTGATAAAGACACTTTTGCTGGGCATAGTACTTCTGGACCCTGCCAGGTGCACTTCTGTTGTGGCATCCCATTCTGTGACTACAGCAGCCTCTGTTTAAGACCATATAACCATTTGCTCTTATTATAATTGAAATTAGCCTGATAAAGACACTTTTGCTGGGCATAGTACTTCTGGACCCTGCCAGGTGCACTTCTGTTGTGGCATCCCATTCTGTGACTACAGCAGCCTCTGTTTAAGACCATATAACCATTTGCTCTTATTATAATTGAAATTAGCCTGATAAAGACACTTTTGCTGGGCATAGTACTTCTGGACCCTGCCAGGTGCACTTCTGTTGTGGCATCCCATTCTGTGACTACAGCAGCCTCTGTTTAAGACCATATAACCATTTGCTCTTATTATAATTGAAATTAGCCTGATAAAGACACTTTTGCTGGGCATAGTACTTCTGGACCCTGCCAGGTGCACTTCTGTTGGGGCATCCCATTCTGTGACTACAGCAGCCTCTGTTTAAGACCATATAACCATTTGCTCTTATTATAATTGAAATTAGCCTGATAAAGACACTTTTGCTGGGCATAGTACTTCTGGACCCTGCCAGGTGCACTTCTGTTGTGGCATCCCATTCTGTGACTACAGCAGCCTCTGTTTAAGACCATATAACCATTTGCTCTTATTATAATTGAAATTTGCCTGATAAAGACACTTTTGCTGGGCATAGTACTTCTGGACCCTGCCAGGTGCACTTCTGTTGTGGCATCCCATTCTGTGACTACAGCAGCCTCTGTTTAAGACCATATAACCATTTGCTCTTATTATAATTGAAATTAGCCTGATAAAGACACTTGCTGGGCATAGTACTTCTGGACCCTGCCAGGTCCACTTCTGTTGTGGCATCCCATTCTGTGACTACAGCAGCCTCTGTTTAAGACCATATAACCATTTGCTCTTATTATAATTGAAATTAGCCTGATAAAGACACTTTTGCTGGGCATAGTACTTCTGGACCCTGCCAGGTCCACTTCTGTTGTGGCATCCCATTCTGTGACTACAACAGCCTCTGTTTAAGACCATATAACCATTTGCTCTTATTATAATTGAAATTAGCCTGATAAAGACACTTTTGCTGGGCATAGACTTACTGCTGCCTGCCAGGTGCACTTCTGTTGGGGCATCCCATTCTGTAACATAGCATACCCCTCTTTATTTACACTAAGCAGCTCTCTTATTTACACTAAGCAGGCCTGTTGGAGGCTGAGTGTTACTGCTCACTTTTGGTGTGCATTATATTCTGTTTCATATAGACCCACCGCTGCCCGGGGGTTCTTTAAATATCACCTACTAACACGCCAGTTAGACTATGTCGGGCAGACAAGTGCCTGGAAGTGAAAAGAGGAGTGGCAGAGGCCAAGATTCCGCAGGCAGAGCTCGCAGCAGACTGGGGGCCAGTAGCAGCAGGAGTCACGCTGAGAGACCTAATCTGCCAGTATCTGCTAGCGGTCGGGTCTCCACCAGTAACGCATCTGCCGTGGTAGATTGTTGGCGCGCTCATCAACAACATCATCACAACTTACGTCTGAGACCCCCAGTCTAGGGTCGGTAGGTTCCTCTGACACAACCCTGAGTTGGCATGCCCCGAGAGCAGTCCCTGTCCTCCCATTGCCTCTGTCCTACGCCGTTCCCTCCCCCAGCGACGTATCCTATGCTTTGGGTTCAGCTCCACTCTTTAGTGAGGAGGACGATCAGATACAGGAGGACAGTCAGCAGCTACTGCCCAGCCAAGAAATGGAGGTGGCTTCTTTAGCTAGGCAGACAAATAGTGATGTGGACAGTGTCGTGGGTGCTGAGAGCGTTCCAGCTCCTGCGCCAGACACTGTTGACGAATCCACGAACATCAGTGACGTACAGCCACAACTCGGTGATGATGATGATGACGATGAAGCTGATCGCACTTGGGAGCCGGGTGATGAAGGGGCTTCATCGTCATCATCAGGAGAAGAGGGGCGCAGGTTGTCCCGGAGTCAGCAGCTGAGGCAGCAAGGTGGTAGCAGTCAGCATGGGGGCACAATTCCAAAGGCTGGAGCCGGCCGGGGCCGGGGTAGAGCACCTGCTGTGCGGCAGTCTACCTTATCGGGAGGTAGTGGAGCAGGGGTTCCTGGAGTTGGCAACAGCAGCAGTGAATCAGTGAGGCCAGGGGGTGGGAAAAGTAGCTACTCGGCAGTGTGGCAGTTTTTCCTGAGGCATCCGCAGGAGGGTAACATGGCCACATGCAAGATATGTAGGCAAAAGGTGAAGCGTGGCCAGGGTCCAAATGTTGGCACCACGGCCCTGCGTCAACATATGATGCGTCACCATAAAACGACTTGGGAGAACCGAGGCTCCCAAGGGGTGGTCCAGTCTGCTTCCTCACCAAGTGAGCTCCCAATTTCTGCCAGCCAAGGCTCCAGCACCTCAGCCGAAGGCAGCTGTGCGTCATACCCATCCTCTGTCGCTCCTGCTCCTCCTCCTCCAAGTCATGCATCCCGCCAGCAATCCATCAGCGAAGCCATGTCCAAGAGACAGCAGTATGCGCCCACTCATCCTACGGCGCAGAAGCTGAATGTGCTCCTGTCCAAGTTGCTGGTGCTGCAGTCGCTCCCTTTTCAGGTGGTGGAATCTGCACCTTTCAGAGAACTGATGGCTTGTGCTGAGCCGAGGTGGAGAGTCCCAAGCCGTCATTTCTTTGCCAAGAAGGCAGTACCAGCGCTGCACACTTTTGTTGAACAGAAGGTGGGCCAGTCCTTGAGCCTGTCGGTGTGTAGTAAAATAAATGGCAGCGCCGACATCTGGAGCTGTAACTACGGTCAGGGGCAGTACATGTCGTTTACGGCCCACTGGGTGAATGTGGTCCCTTTGCAGCAGCAGCAGCAACTTGGACAGGTCACGCCGCTTCGGCCTCCGCGCTCTCTGCCCATTGGGCCTGTGACACCGTGCGACTCAGCCTCCTCATCCTCCGCCATCTCCTCACCCTCCACTGTAGGCTCAAGTCTCAGTGCCCCTCCAGTCTACCATGTGTGCAGGGCACGGAGGTGTCACGCAGTGCTTCACATGGTTTGTCTTGGCGAACGGAGTCACACAGGGGAGGAACTGCTTAAATGTATTCATCAGGAAATCCAAACATGGCTTACTCCGAGAAAACTTAAAATGGGAATCATGGTTACCGACAATGGGAAGAACATTTTGTCTGCGCTGCGCCAAGGAAGCCTGACCCATGCCCCCTGCATGGCTCACGTCTTCAATCTGGTTGTCAAGCGGTTTCTGAAGTGTTCCCCCCATCTGCAAGACATCCTAACAACTTCAAGGAAACTTTGCATGCACTTCAGCCACTCCTACACCGCCAAACACACCCTTCTTGAGCTACAGCGTCAGAATGGTATCCCCAACATAGTCTGATTTGCGATGTTTCCACCCGTTGGAATTCCACCCTTCACATGTTGGACCGATTATATGAACAGAGAAAAGCCATCACGGATTTCCTGATGATCCAAGCAGATAGGGGGACTCCCCTGTGTAACTTCAATGTCAACCAGTGGCAGCTCATACGTGACACCTGCCGTTTGCTCAGGCCCTTTGAGGAAGCCACTTTATTTGTCAGTCGGCAGGATTACGGGATGAACAACGTGATTCCACTGCTTCATGTACTACAGCACATGTTGGAAACCATGGCTGGTCAGGGCACTGGAGACATGGCGTTTACATCTTACGGCCACATGAACCCCGTTGGAGCTGAACTGGAGGAGGAGGAGGAGGAGTTGCCCAGCGAAACACAGTTTAGGCTTGGCGAAATGGCTGGTTTATCTAGTCAGCGGACAGGAGAGGAGGAGCAGGAGCAGCCAGAGGAGCTAGAGGTTTTTGAGGAAGGCGAGACAGAGGACCCGGGCACACCGTGGCAGTATGCAGTGGAGATGGAGACAGGTAGTCCATCCGAGTCACTTGCGCAAATGGCACGAAGCATGCTCACGTGCTTGCGTAGTGACCCCAGAATTGTTTCCATCTGTCGGCGGGATGAATTCTGGCTGTCCACCTTATTGGACCCTCACTTCCGGCACAAAATGGGGGCATTTTTTAAACCCACCGAGAGGGAGGACAAACTGAACTACTACAAAGACATTCTACGTAGGCAGTTGGCCGATGCCTATCTGCGCCATGGTCCATACTCTCGCAGGTCTGACTCGAGGGGACCTCTGCGCTCACCTTCCACTGCCATGGCCGCTGGGGGGGTTGGCAGGAGCAGCAGCAGCAGCTCCATCAGCAGCAGCAGCCTCAGTCTTCAGTCGCTAATGAGTAGCTTTCTACACCCGCATAGTGAGGCTACTCATGAGCAGCAGGAAGACCTGGAGCAGGACCTCAACCAGCAGGTCATGTCATACTTTGACATGACCATGCCAACACACCTTGAGGATCCGCTGGACTTCTGGGCAGCCAAACTTGATTTGTGGCCGCAACTAGCAGAGTTTGCCCTGGAAAAGCTGTCCTGCCCGGCAAGTAGCGTGACATCTGAGCGGGTGTTTACTGCGGCGGGGGCCATAGTTACGGCGAGGAGAACTCGTCTGTCAACTAAAAATGTGGAGAGACTCACCTTTGTCAAAATGAATCAGGGATGGATCAGCCAGGATTTCCACCCACCAATGCCTGATGCATGCGACTAGATTCAGCATGGTGCCACGTTTTACACTTTCCAAATGGTGCAAAACATATTTATGTCTCTAGGCCATTTTTTGGGCTCCTGCTGCTGCTGCTGCCAACTTCTGCCAACTCCAGGGTGTGATTCATCCAATTTTTGGGCTCCTGAAGCCAACCCCAGGGTCTCTTTAAAGTAATGTTTGGGCTCCTGCTGCTGCCAACTTCTGCCAACTCCAGGGTGTGATTCATCCAATTTTTGGGCTCCTGAAGCCAACCCCAGGGTCTCTTTAAAGTAATATTTGGGCTCCTGCTGCTGCTGCTGTCAACTCCTGCCAACTCCAGGGTGTGATTCATCCAATTGTTGGGCTCCTGAAGCCAACCCCAGGGTCTCTTTAAAGTAATGTTTGGGCTCCTGCTGCTGCTGCTGCCAACTTCTGCCAACTCCAGGGTGTGATTCATCCAATTTTTGGGCTCCTGAAGCCAACCCCAGGGTCTCTTTAAAGTAATGTTTGGGCTCCTGCTGCTGCTGCTGCCAACTTCTGCCAACTCCAGGGTGTGATTCATCCAATTTTTGGGCTCCTGAAGCCAACCCCAGGGTCTCTTTGAAGTAATGTTTGGGCTCCTGCTGCTGCTGCTGCCAACTTCTGCCAACTCCAGGGTGTGATTCATCCAATTTTTGGGCTCCTGAAGCCAACCCCAGGGTCTCTTTAAAGTAATGTTTGGGCTCCTGCTGCTGCTGCTGCCAACTTCTGCCAACTCCAGGGTGTGATTCATCCAATTTTTGGGCTCCTGAAGCCAACCCCAGGGTCTCTTTGAAGTAATGTTTGGGCTCCTGCTGCTGCTGCCAACTCCTGCCAACTCCAGGGTGTGATTCATCCAATTGTTGGGCTCCTGAAGCCAACCCCAGTATCTCTTTAAAGTAATATTTGGGCTCCTGCTGCTGCCAACTCCAGGGTGTGATTCATCCAATTTATGGGCTCCTGAAGCCAACCCCAGGGTCTCTTTAAAGTAGTGTTTGGGCTCCTGCTGCTGCTGCTGCCAACTCCAGGGTGTGAATCATCCAATTGTTGGGCTCCTGAAGCCAACCCCAGGGTCTCTTTAAAGTAATATTTGGGCTCCTGCTGCTGCTGCTGTCAACTCCTGCCAACTCCAGGGTGTGATTCATCCAATTGTTGGGCTCCTGAAGCCAACCCCAGGGTCTCTTTAAAGTAATGCTTGGGCTCCTGCTGCTGCTGCTGTCAACTCCTGCCAACTCCAGGGTGTGATTCATCCAATTGTTGGGCTCCTGAAGCCAACCCCAGGGTCTCTTTAAAGTAATGTTTGGGCTCCTGCTGCTGGTGCTGCCAACTTCTGCCAACTCCAGGGTGTGATTCATCCAATTTTTGGGCTCCTGAAGCCAACCCCAGGGTCTCTTTGAAGTAATGTTTGGGCTCCTGCTGCTGCTGCTGCCAACTCCTGCCAACTCCAGGGTGTGATTCATCCAATTGTTGGGCTCCTGAAGCCAACCCCAGTGTCTCTTTAAAGTAATATTTGGGCTCCTGCTGCTGCTGCTGCCAACTCCAGGGTGTGATTCATCCAATTTATGGGCTCCTGAAGCCAACCCCAGGGTCTCTTTAAAGTAGTGTTTGGGCTCCTGCTGCTGCTGCTGCCAACTCCAGGGTGTGAATCATCCAATTGTTGGGCTCCTGAAGCCAACCCCAGGGTCTCTTTAAAGTAATATTTGGGCTCCTGCTGCTGCTGCTGTCAACTCCTGCCAACTCCAGGGTGTGATTCATCCAATTGTTGGGCTCCTGAAGCCAACCCCAGGGTCTCTTTAAAGTGATGTTTGGGCTCCTGCTGCTGCTGCTGTCAACTCCTGCCAACTCCAGGGTGTGATTCATCCAATTGTTGGGCTCCTGAAGCCAACCCCAGGGTCTCTTTAAAGTAATGTTTGGGCTCCTGCTGCTGGTGCTGCCAACTTCTGCCAACTCCAGGGTGTGATTCATCCAATTTTTGGGCTCCTGAAGCCAACCCCAGGGTCTCTTTGAAGTAATGTTTGGGCTCCTGCTGCTGCTGCTGCCAACTTCTGCCAACTCCAGGGTGTGATTCATCCAATTTTTGGACTCCTGAAGCCAACCCCAGGGTCTCTTTAAAGTAATGTTTGGGCTCCTGCTGCTGCTGCTGCCAACTTCTGCCAACTCCAGGGTGTGATTCATCCAATTTTTGGGCTCCTGAAGCCAACCCCAGGGTCTCTTTAAAGTAATATTTGGGCTCCTGCTGCTGCTGCTGTCAACTCCTGCCAACTCCAGGGTGTGATTCATCCAATTGTTGGGCTCCTGAAGCCAACCCCAGGGTCTCTTTAAAGTAATGTTTGGGCTCCTGCTGCTGCTGCTGCCAACTTCTGCCAACTCCAGGGTGTGATTCATCCAATTTTTGGGCTCCTGAAGCCAACTCCAGTGTATATTTGGGCTCCTGCTGCTGCTGCTGCCAACTCCAGTGTGTGATTCATCCAATTGTTGGGCTCCTGAAGCCAACCCCAGGGTCTCTTTGAAGTAATATTTGGGCTCCTGCTGCTGCTGCTGCCAACTTCTGCCAACTCCAGGGTGTGAATCATCCAATTTTTGGGCTCCTGAAGCCAACCCCAGGGTCTCTTTAAAGTAATATTTGGGCTCCTGCTGCTGCCAACTTCAGGGTGTGATTCATCCAATTTTTGGGCTCCTGAAGCCAACCCCAGTGTCTCTTTAAAGTAATGTTTGGGCTCCTGCTGCTGCTGCCAACTCCAGGGTGTGATTCATCCAATTTTTGGGCTCCTGCTGCTGCCAACTCCAGTGTCTCTTTAAAGCAATGTTTGGGCTCCTGCCCCTCATAGTGATGCCACTTCAACTCTCTTGAATTTAATTGTGCCACTCTGCGATTCTATTAGCGATGCCTCTGATCTGCATGTGATATTTATTCAAAGTATTATTTAACTTACCCAGCACGCATCCTGTGCGTGTTACAGCAAGGCAGAATGGTTTACAACCCTATTGAGGCTCTAGGAGGCTCAGAAATAGCTGTTTTTAATAGCGATTCGTCGCGAATTTATTCGGGTCGAAACGATTTTTGTCGGAAAATTCGGCGAATCAGTCGAATCGAATTTTTCAAAAGTTCGCTCATCTCTAACTAGAACACTTGAATTATAAAGTAAATCCAAGTGAGAATGTTAAGAGGAACTAATAAATCGTGTCACCTGTTCACTGGGCCAGGGTCCCACATTAAAGCCAGCTGGTCCGATCACTGGTGCGTTGCGTGGTAGTGTACCTTACTGCTTCATCAGGTTGCTTACTAAAAAGAACTAAAAAAAGCATGTGGCAGTCTTTGGTCCTCACCTGGTGAAACTCTTTAATGCACTTTTAAAAGGAAACAGATTGTCCCCTAATTCTACAATTGCAAATGTTTCCATGATTCCTAAGCCTAACAAGAATGCTCATCTAGTAGATATAGACCAATCTCACTTCTCAATATTGATAAAATCTCCTAGCCAATATTTGTGTCAATATGGTTAATGGAATTTTAAATGCATCTTTATTAAGGGCCTGATTTATCAGGCTACACTGCAAATTATAGTAATGCAAAATATATGCATATTTTCGCACTGTAAGACGCCTGACACACCTAGGATTTAGAGGAGGAAAATAAGAAAATAAAAAGTCTGAACCAAATGTTGTGCTAAAACACAATCCCCCTCAAGAACCAAAAATAGGCAAGGTGCAGAATCCCCCCATTACAGACAGAGTGGCATTCCCCCCATTCCCCCTCCCATTCTCCATATAGGCAGTGCGGCACCCCCCTCCCATTCCCATAGGCAGTGTGGCATCCCCCCTCCCATTCCCATAGGCAGTGTAGCATTCCCCCCTCCCATTCCCATAGGCAGTGTGTCAATCCCCCCTCCCATTCCCATAGGCAGTGTGTCATTCCCCCCTCCCATTCCCATAGGCACTGTGGCAGTGGAAGGAAACTTACTTTTCCATTGTACCCGTGCTTCTGGCCAGTTCTCCATGGGAGGTCAGAAGATGGAGGAGTGGCAGGCGGGCAGGAAGGGCAACCGATCCCTGGCAGCTGCCTCCCCCACTCATATGGTCTTCCCCATCCTCACTGTATCTGCTGCCACCACTTCTCCACTGCGCCTTCACACACAGAGCGAACACCTGGCTCTGGTGGGTTTTTTTCACATTCAACTGATAAGACGCGCTGAAATCCCCTTGTGGGATTTGATTTTAAAAAGGATTCCCTAGGGCACTAATCAATGCCCTATGCTCACGGATTTGGTCACCATCATAACCCTTGTCAAAACTTTTCATAAGCATAGCGGACTGGATGTCATAGATAGGGATGAGCGAATCGATCCGGACGAACCCGGATTCGATCCGAATTTCATGAAAAATTTGATTTGGATCGAATCCGAATTTCCCCGTGCTTCGATCGCTCGAAGTTTTCCTTTAACATCCATTCATTTACATTACAGGCATTCTAAGATGGCGGACGGGACATGTCCAGACATCTACCCCGCTCCAGTGCATGCTGGGGCAGTCACATGCAGCCTATCAGCAGCCAGCAAGCCCGGTGACGCCACAGCACTATTTAAGGCGGCGGACATCTTGCTTTTCCTCATTTCTCTATTGCATTCATGAGAGACAGGACGCTGCTGTAGTCAGGGAGAGACAGTTAGAGAGACAGGGACAGACAGGGACAGGCAGGAGACAGGCAGGAGAAAGGCAGGAAGTCAGCGAGAAGCAGGGAAAGTTAGGAAAAATCGGAGGCAGTCACAGGGAGATTTTTTTTTTTTCATCCAGCCTGAGTGTTACTGGCTGGCTGACTGGCTTTGTTAGCGTTTTCAGGCTGCTTATACACTTAGTGTGCATATAAACTGAACTGATCACAAGTCTGCTGTGGGAACATTACCATTTTGTAAGATCTCATTTGCCTCTCTATTTACTGTAAGCTGCACACTCATTTCAACTAATTTGGCCTGTATGAGGCTGCTTACACACTGCTGCTGTGTGCATATATACTGATCTCAAGTCTGCTTGGGGCATCCCATTCTGTAACATACCATTAGCCTCTCTATTTACTGTAAGCTGCACACTCATTTCAACTAATTTGGCCTGTATGAGGCTGCTTACACACTGCTGCTGTGTGCATATATATTGATCTCAAGTCTGCTTGGGGCATCCCATTCTGTAACATACCATTAGCCTCTCTATTTACTGTAAGCTGCACACTCATTTCAACTAATTTGGCCTGTATGAGGCTGCTTACACACTGTTGCTGTGTGCATATATACTGATCTCAAGTCTGCTTGGGGCATCCCATTCTGTAACATACCATTAGCCTCTCTATTTACTGTAAGCTGCACACTCATTTCAACTAATTTGGCCTGTACGAGGCTGCTTACACACTGCTGCTGTGTGCATATATACTGATCTCAAGTCTGCTTGGGGCATCCCATTCTGTAACATGCCATTAGCCTCTCTATTTACTGTAAGCTGCACACTCATTTCAACTAATTTGACCTGTATGAGGCTGCTTACACACTGCTGCTGTGTGCATATATACTGATCTCAAGTCTGCTTGGGGCATCCCATTCTGTAACATAACATTAGTAGAGATGAGCGAACTTTTGAAAAATTCGATTCGACTGATTCGCCGAATCTTCCGACAAAAATCGTTTCGACCCAAATTTATTCGCGACGAATCGCTATTAAAAACGGCTATTTCTGAGCCTCCTAGAGCCTCAATAGGGTTGTAAACCATTCTGCCTTGCTGTAACACGCATAGGATGCGTGCTGGGTTAGTTAAATAATACTTTGAATAAATATCACATGCAGATCAGAGGCATCGCTAATAGAATCGCAGAGCGGCACAATTGCAGAGAGTTGAAGTGGCATCACTATGAGGGGCAGGAGCCCAAACATTGCTTTAAAGAGACACTGGAGTTGGCAGCAGCAGGAGCCCAAAAATTGGATGAATCACACCCTGGAGTTGGCAGCAGCAGCAGCAGCCCAAACATTACTTTAAAGAAACACTGGGGTTGGCTTCAGGAGCCTAAAAATTGGATGATTCACACCCTGGAGTTGGCAGCAGCAGCAGCAGCAGGAGCCCAAACATTACTTTAAAGAGACACTGGGGTTGGCTTCAGGAGCCCAAAAATTGGATGAATCACACCCTGGAGTTGGCAGCAGCAGCAGGAGCCCAAATATTACTTTAAAGAGACCCTGGGGTTGGCTTCAGGAGCTCAAAAATTGGATGAATCACACCCTGGAGTTGGCAGCAGCAGCAGGAGCCCAAACATTACTTTAAAGAGACACTGGAGTTGGCTTCAGGAGCCCAAAAATTGGATGATTCACACACTGGAGTTGGCAGCAGCAGCAGCCCAAACATTACTTTAAAGAGACACTGGGGTTGGCTTCAGGAGCCCAAAAATTGGATGAATCACACCCTGGAGTTGGCAGCAGCAGCAGGAGCCCAAACATTACTTTAAAGAGACACTGGGGTTGGCTTCAGGAGCCCAAAAATTGGATGAATCACACCCTGGAGTTGGCAGGAGTTGGCAGCAGTAGCCACAGGAGCCCAAGCATTACTTTAAAGAGAAACTGGAGTTGGCTTCAGGAGCCCAAAAATTGGATGATTCACACCCTGGAGTTGGCAGCAGCAGCAGCAGGAGCCCAAATATTACTTTAAAGAGACCCTGGGGTTGGCTTCAGGAGCCCAAAAATGGGATGATTCACACTCTGGAGTTGGCAGCAGCAGCAGCAGGAGCCCAAATATTACTTTAAAGAGACCCTGGGGTTGGCTTCAGGAGCCCAACAATTGGATGAATCACACCCTGGAGTTGGCAGCAGCAGCAGGAGCCCAAACATTACTTTAAAGAGACACTGGGGTTGGCTTCAGTAGCCCAAAAATTGGATGAATCACACCCTGGAGTTGGCAGCAGCAGCAGCAGGAGCCCAAATATTACTTTAAAGAGACCCTGGGGTTGGCTTCAGGAGCCCGAAAATTGGATGAATCACACCCTGGAGTTGGCAGCAGCAGCAGCAGGAGCCCAAACATAACTTTAAAGAGACACTGGAGTTGGCTTCAGGAGAACAAAAATTGGATGATTCACACCCTGGAGTTGGCAGCAGCAGGAGCCCAAATATTACTTTAAAGAGACCCTGGGGTTGGTTTCAGGAGCCCAAAAATTGGATGAATCACACCCTGGAGTTGGCAGCAGCAGCAGGAGCCCAAACATTACTTTAAAGAGACACTGGAGTTGGCTTCAGGAGCCCAAAAATTGGATGATTCACACCCTGGAGTGGGCAGCAGTAGCAGCAGGAGCCCAAATATTACTTTAAAGAGACCCTGGGGTTGGATTCAGGAGCCCGAAAATTGGATGATTCACACCCTGGAGTTGGCAGCAGCAGCAGCAGGAGCCCAAATATTACTTTAAAGAGACCCTGGGGTTGGCTTCAGGAGCCCAAAAATTGGATGAATCACACCCTGGAGTTGGCAGCAGCAACAGCAGCAGGAGCCAAAACATTACTTTAAAGAGACAGTGGAGTTGGCTTCAGGAGCCCAAAAATTGGATGATTCACACCTTGGAGTTGGCAGCAGCAGCAGCAGGAGCCCAAATATTACTTTAAAGAGACCCTGGGGTTGGCTTCAGGAGCCCAAAAATTGGATGAATCACACCCTGGAGTTGGCAGCAGCAGCAGGAGCCCAAACATTACTTTAAAGAGACACTGGGGTTGGCTTCAGTAGCCCAAAAATTGGATGAATCACACCCTGGAGTTGGCAGCAGCAGCAGCCCAAATATTACTTTAAAGAGACCCTGGGGTTGGCTTTAGGAGCCCAAAAATTGGATGAATCACACCCTGGGGTTGGCAGCAGCAGCAGCAGCAGCAGGAGCCCAAACATTACTTTAAAGATACACTGGAGTTGGCTTCAGGAGCCCAAAAATTGGATGAATCGCACCCTGGAGTTGGCAGCAGCAGCAGGAGCCCAAACATTACTTTAAAGAGACACTGGGGTTGGCTTCAGTAGCCCAAAAATTGGATGAATCACACCCTGGAGTTGGCAGCAGCAGCAGCAGGAGCCCAAATATTACTTTAAAGAGACCCTGGGGTTGGCTTCAGGAGCCCAAAAATTGGATGAATCACACCCTGGAGTTGGCAGCAGCAGCAACAGGAGCCCAAACATTACTTTAAAGAGACACTGGAGTTGGCTTTAGGAGCCCAAAAATTGGATGATTCACACCCTGGAGTTGGCAGCAGCAGCAGGAGCCCAAATATTACTTTAAAGAGACCCTGGGGTTGGCTTCAGGAGCCCAAAAATTGGATGATTCACACCCTGGAGTTGGCAGCAGCAGCAGCAGGAGCCCAAATATTACTTTAAAGAGACCCTGGGGTTGGCTTCAGGAGCCCAAAAATTGGATGAATCACACCCTGGAGTTGGCAGCAGCAGCAGCAGGAGCCAAAACATTACTTTAAAGAGACACTGGAGTTGGCTTCAGGAGCCCAAAAATTGGATGATTCACACCTTGGAGTTGGCAGCAGCAGCAGCAGGAGCCCAAATATTACTTTAAAGAGACCCTGGGGTTGGCTTCAGGAGCCCAAAAATTGGATGAATCACACCCTGGAGTTGGCAGCAGCAGCAGCAGGAGCCCAAACATTACTTTAAAGAGACACTGGGGTTGGCAGCAGGAGCCCAAAGATTGGATGAATCACACCCTGGAGTTGGCAGGAGTTGGCAGCAGCAGCAACAGGAGCCCAAACATTACTTTAAAGAGACACTGGAGTTGGCTTCAGGAGCCCAAAAATTGGATGATTCACACCCTGGAGTTGGCAGCAGCAGCAGCAGGAGCCCAAATATTACTTTAAAGAGACCCTGGGGTTGGCTTCAGGAGCCCAAAAATTGGATGATTCACACCCTGGAGTTGGCAGCAGCAGCAGCAGGAGCCCAAATATTACTTTAAAGAGACCCTGGGGTTGGCTTCAGGAGCCCAAAAATTGGATGATTCACACCTTGGAGTTGGCAGCAGCAGCAGCAGGAGCCCAAATATTACTTTAAAGAGACCCTGGGGTTGGCTTCAGGAGCCCAAAAATTGGATGATTCACACCCTGGAGTTGGCAGCAGCAGCAGCCCAAACATTACTTTAAAGAGACACTGGGGTTGGCTTCAGGAGCCCAAAAATTGGATGAATCACACCCTGGAGTTGGAAGCAGCAGCAGGAGCCCAAACATTACTTTAAAGAGACACTTGGGTTGGCTTCAGTAGCCCAAAAATTGGATGAATCACACCCTGGAGTTGGCAGCAGCAGCAGCAGGAGCCCAAATATTACTTTAAAGAGACCCTGGGGTTGGCTTCAGGAGCCCAAAAATTGGATGAATCACACCCTGGAGTTGGCAGCAGCAGCAGGAGCCCAAACATTACTTT
Source organism: Gastrophryne carolinensis (assembly GCA_027917425.1). Classification (NCBI taxonomy): domain Eukaryota; kingdom Metazoa; phylum Chordata; class Amphibia; order Anura; family Microhylidae; genus Gastrophryne; species Gastrophryne carolinensis. The sequence continues at coordinate 6,498 of JAQIHN010000242.1, read as the reverse complement.
AAAGAGACACTTGGGTTGGCTTCAGTAGCCCAAAAATTGGATGAATCACACCCTGGAGTTGGCAGCAGCAGCAGGAGCCCAAATATTACTTTAAAGAGACCCTGGGGTTGGCTTCAGGAGCCCAAAAATTGGATGAATCACACCCTGGAGTTGGCGACAGCAGCAGCAGGAGCCCAAACATTACTTTAAAGAGACACTGGAGTTGGCTTCAGGAGCCCAAAAATTGGATGAATCACACCCTGGAGTTGGCAGCAGCAGCAGGAGCCCAAATACTACTTTAAAGAGACCCTGGGGTTGGCTTCAGGAGCCCAAAAATTGGATGAATCACACCCTGGAGTTGGCGACAGCAGCAGCAGGAGCCCAAACATTACTTTAAAGAGACACTGGAGTTGGCTTCAGGAGCCCAAAAATTGGATGATTCACACCCTGGAGTTGGCAGCAGCAGCAGCAGCAGGAGCCCAAATATTACATTAAAGAGACCCTGGGGTTGGCTTCAGGAGCCCAAAAATTGGATGAATCACACCCTGGAGTTGGCAGCAGCAGCAGCAGGAGCCCAAACATTACTTTAAAGAGACACTGGGGTTGGCTTCAGGAGCCCAAAAATTGGATGATTCACACCCTGGAGTTGGCAGCAGCAGCAGCAGGAGCCCAAATATTACTTTAAAGAGACACTGGGGTTGGCTTCAGGAGCCCAAAAATTGGATGATTCACACCCTGGAGTTGGCAGCAGCAGCAGGAGCCCAAATATTACTTTAAAGAGACCCTGGGGTTGGCTTCAGGAGCTCAAAAATTGGATGAATCACACCCTGGAGTTGGCAGCAGCAGCAGGAGCCCAAACATTACTTTAAAGAGACACTGGAGTTGGCTTCAGGAGCCCAAAAATTGGATGATTCACACACTGGAGTTGGCAGCAGCAGCAGCCCAAACATTACTTTAAAGAGACACTGGGGTTGGCTTCAGGAGCCCAAAAATTGGATGAATCACACCCTGGAGTTGGCAGCAGCAGCAGGAGCCCAAACATTACTTTAAAGAGACACTGGAGTTGGCTTCAGGAGCCCAAAAATTGGATGATTCACACACTGGAGTTGGCAGCAGCAGCAGCCCAAACATTACTTTAAAGAGACACTGGGGTTGGCTTCAGGAGCCCAAAAATTGGATGAATCACACCCTGGAGTTGGCAGCAGCAGCAGGAGCCCAAACATTACTTTAAAGAGACACTGGGGTTGGCTTCAGGAGCCCAAAAATTGGATGAATCACACCCTGGAGTTGGCAGGAGTTGGCAGCAGCAGCAGCAGCCACAGGAGCCCAAACATTACTTTAAAGAGAAACTGGAGTTGGCTTCAGGAGCCCAAAAATTGGATGATTCACACCCTGGAGTTGGCAGCAGCAGCAGCAGGAGCCCAAATATTACTTTAAAGAGACCCTGGGGTTGGCTTCAGGAGCCCAAAAATGGGATGATTCACACTCTGGAGTTGGCAGCAGCAGCAGCAGGAGCCCAAATATTACTTTAAAGAGACCCTGGGGTTGGCTTCAGGAGCCCAACAATTGGATGAATCACACCCTGGAGTTGGCAGCAGCAGCAGGAGCCCAAACATTACTTTAAAGAGACACTGGGGTTGGCTTCAGTAGCCCAAAAATTGGATGAATCACACCCTGGAGTTGGCAGCAGCAGCAGCAGGAGCCCAAATATTACTTTAAAGAGACCCTGGGGTTGGCTTCAGGAGCCCGAAAATTGGATGAATCACACCCTGGAGTTGGCAGCAGCAGCAGCAGGAGCCCAAACATAACTTTAAAGAGACACTGGAGTTGGCTTCAGGAGAACAAAAATTGGATGATTCACACCCTGGAGTTGGCAGCAGCAGGAGCCCAAATATTACTTTAAAGAGACCCTGGGGTTGGTTTCAGGAGCCCAAAAATTGGACGAATCACACCCTGGAGTTGGCAGCAGCAGCAGGAGCCCAAACATTACTTTAAAGAGACACTGGAGTTGGCTTCAGGAGCCCAAAAATTGGATGATTCACACCCTGGAGTGGGCAGCAGTAGCAGCAGGAGCCCAAATATTACTTTAAAGAGACCCTGGGGTTGGATTCAGGAGCCCAAAAATTGGATGATTCACACCCTGGAGTTGGCAGCAGCAGCAGCAGGAGCCCAAATATTACTTTAAAGAGACCCTGGGGTTGGCTTCAGGAGCCCAAAAATTGGATGAATCACACCCTGGAGTTGGCAGCAGCAACAGCAGCAGGAGCCAAAACATTACTTTAAAGAGACAGTGGAGTTGGCTTCAGGAGCCCAAAAATTGGATGATTCACACCTTGGAGTTGGCAGCAGCAGCAGCAGGAGCCCAAATATTACTTTAAAGAGACCCTGGGGTTGGCTTCAGGAGCCCAAAAATTGGATGAATCACACCCTGGAGTTGGCAGCAGCAGCAGGAGCCCAAACATTACTTTAAAGAGACACTGGGGTTGGCTTCAGTAGCCCAAAAATTGGATGAATCACACCCTGGAGTTGGCAGCAGCAGCAGCCCAAATATTACTTTAAAGAGACCCTGGGGTTGGCTTTAGGAGCCCAAAAATTGGATGAATCACACCCTGGGGTTGGCAGCAGCAGCAGCAGCAGCAGGAGCCCAAACATTACTTTAAAGATACACTGGAGTTGGCTTCAGGAGCCCAAAAATTGGATGAATCGCACCCTGGAGTTGGCAGCAGCAGCAGGAGCCCAAACATTACTTTAAAGAGACACTGGGGTTGGCTTCAGTAGCCCAAAAATTGGATGAATCACACCCTGGAGTTGGCAGCAGCAGCAGCAGGAGCCCAAATATTACTTTAAAGAGACCCTGGGGTTGGCTTCAGGAGCCCAAAAATTGGATGAATCACACCCTGGAGTTGGCAGCAGCAGCAACAGGAGCCCAAACATTACTTTAAAGAGACACTGGAGTTGGCTTTAGGAGCCCAAACATTGGATGATTCACACCCTGGAGTTGGCAGCAGCAGCAGGAGCCCAAATATTACTTTAAAGAGACCCTGGGGTTGGCTTCAGGAGCCCAAAAATTGGATGATTCACACCCTGGAGTTGGCAGCAGCAGCAGCAGGAGCCCAAATATTACTTTAAAGAGACCCTGGGGTTGGCTTCAGGAGCCCAAAAATTGGATGAATCACACCCTGGAGTTGGCAGCAGCAGCAGCAGGAGCCAAAACATTACTTTAAAGAGACACTGGAGTTGGCTTCAGGAGCCCAAAAATTGGATGATTCACACCTTGGAGTTGGCAGCAGCAGCAGCAGGAGCCCAAATATTACTTTAAAGAGACCCTGGGGTTGGCTTCAGGAGCCCAACAATTGGATGAATCACACCCTGGAGTTGGCAGCAGCAGCAGCAGGAGCCCAAACATTACTTTAAAGAGACACTGGGGTTGGCAGCAGGAGCCCAAAGATTGGATGAATCACACCCTGGAGTTGGCAGCAGCAGCAGCAGGAGCCCAAATATTACTTTAAAGAGACCCTGGGGTTGGCTTCAGGAGCCCAAAAATTGGATGAATCACACACTGGGGTTGGCAGCAGCAGCAGCAGCAGCAAGAGCCCAAACATTACTTTAAAGAGACACTGGAGTTGGCTTCAGGAGCCCAAAAATTGGATTATTCACACCCTGGAGTTGGCAGCAGCAGCAGCAGGAGCCCAAATATTACTTTAAAGAGACCCTGGGGTTGGCTTCAGGAGCCCAAAAATTGGATGAATCACACCCTGGAGTTGGCAGGAGTTGGCAGCAGCAGCAACAGGAGCCCAAACATTACTTTAAAGAGACACTGGAGTTGGCTTCAGGAGCCCAAAAATTGGATGATTCACACCCTGGAGTTGGCAGCAGCAGCAGCAGGAGCCCAAATATTACTTTAAAGAGACCCTGGGGTTGGCTTCAGGAGCCCAAAAATTGGATGATTCACACCCTGGAGTTGGCAGCAGCAGCAGCAGCAGGAGCCCAAATATTACTTTAAAGAGACCCTGGGGTTGGCTTCAGGAGCCCAAAAATTGGATGATTCACACACTGGAGTTGGCAGCAGCAGCAGCCCAAACATTACTTTAAAGAGACACTGGGGTTGGCTTCAGGAGCCCAAAAATTGGATGAATCACACCCTGGAGTTGGCAGCAGCAGCAGGAGCCCAAACATTACTTTAAAGAGACACTGGGGTTGGCTTCAGGAGCCCAAAAATTGGATGAATCACACCCTGGAGTTGGCAGGAGTTGGCAGCAGCAGCAGCAGCCACAGGAGCCCAAACATTACTTTAAAGAGAAACTGGAGTTGGCTTCAGGAGCCCAAAAATTGGATGATTCACACCCTGGAGTTGGCAGCAGCAGCAGCAGGAGCCCAAATATTACTTTAAAGAGACCCTGGGGTTGGCTTCAGGAGCCCAAAAATGGGATGATTCACACTCTGGAGTTGGCAGCAGCAGCAGCAGGAGCCCAAATATTACTTTAAAGAGACCCTGGGGTTGGCTTCAGGAGCCCAACAATTGGATGAATCACACCCTGGAGTTGGCAGCAGCAGCAGGAGCCCAAACATTACTTTAAAGAGACACTGGGGTTGGCTTCAGTAGCCCAAAAATTGGATGAATCACACCCTGGAGTTGGCAGCAGCAGCAGCAGGAGCCCAAATATTACTTTAAAGAGACCCTGGGGTTGGCTTCAGGAGCCCGAAAATTGGATGAATCACACCCTGGAGTTGGCAGCAGCAGCAGCAGGAGCCCAAACATAACTTTAAAGAGACACTGGAGTTGGCTTCAGGAGAACAAAAATTGGATGATTCACACCCTGGAGTTGGCAGCAGCAGGAGCCCAAATATTACTTTAAAGAGACCCTGGGGTTGGTTTCAGGAGCCCAAAAATTGGATGAATCACACCCTGGAGTTGGCAGCAGCAGCAGGAGCCCAAACATTACTTTAAAGAGACACTGGAGTTGGCTTCAGGAGCCCAAAAATTGGATGATTCACACCCTGGAGTGGGCAGCAGTAGCAGCAGGAGCCCAAATATTACTTTAAAGAGACCCTGGGGTTGGATTCAGGAGCCCAAAAATTGGATGATTCACACCCTGGAGTTGGCAGCAGCAGCAGCAGGAGCCCAAATATTACTTTAAAGAGACCCTGGGGTTGGCTTCAGGAGCCCAAAAATTGGATGAATCACACCCTGGAGTTGGCAGCAGCAACAGCAGCAGGAGCCAAAACATTACTTTAAAGAGACAGTGGAGTTGGCTTCAGGAGCCCAAAAATTGGATGATTCACACCTTGGAGTTGGCAGCAGCAGGAGCCCAAATATTACTTTAAAGAGACCCTGGGGTTGGCTTCAGGAGCCCAAAAATTGGATGAATCACACCCTGGAGTTGGCAGCAGCAGCAGGAGCCCAAACATTACTTTAAAGAGACACTGGGGTTGGCTTCAGTAGCCCAAAAATTGGATGAATCACACCCTGGAGTTGGCAGCAGCAGCAGCCCAAATATTACTTTAAAGAGACCCTGGGGTTGGCTTTAGGAGCCCAAAAATTGGATGAATCACACCCTGGGGTTGGCAGCAGCAGCAGCAGCAGCAGGAGCCCAAACATTACTTTAAAGATACACTGGAGTTGGCTTCAGGAGCCCAAAAATTGGATGAATCGCACCCTGGAGTTGGCAGCAGCAGCAGGAGCCCAAACATTACTTTAAAGAGACACTGGGGTTGGCTTCAGTAGCCCAAAAATTGGATGAATCACACCCTGGAGTTGGCAGCAGCAGCAGCAGGAGCCCAAATATTACTTTAAAGAGACCCTGGGGTTGGCTTCAGGAGCCCAAAAATTGGATGAATCACACCCTGGAGTTGGCAGCAGCAGCAGCAGGAGCCAAAACATTACTTTAAAGAGACACTGGAGTTGGCTTCAGGAGCCCAAAAATTGGATGATTCACACCTTGGAGTTGGCAGCAGCAGCAGCAGGAGCCCAAATATTACTTTAAAGATACCCTGGGGTTGGCTTCAGGAGCCCAAAAATTGGATGAATCACACCCTGGAGTTGGCAGCAGCAGCAGCAGGAGCCCAAACATTACTTTAAAGAGACACTGGGGTTGGCAGCAGGAGCCCAAAGATTGGATGAATCACACCCTGGAGTTGGCAGCAGCAGCAGCAGGAGCCCAAATATTACTTTAAAGAGACCCTGGGGTTGGCTTCAGGAGCCCAAAAATTGGATGAATCACACACTGGGGTTGGCAGCAGCAGCAGCAGCAGGAGCCCAAACATTACTTTAAAGAGACACTGGAGTTGGCTTCAGGAGCCCAAAAATTGGATTATTCACACCCTGGAGTTGGCAGCAGCAGCAGCAGGAGCCCAAATATTACTTTAAAGAGACCCTGGGGTTGGCTTCAGGAGCCCAAAAATTGGATGAATCACACCCTGGAGTTGGCAGGAGTTGGCAGCAGCAGCAACAGGAGCCCAAACATTACTTTAAAGAGACACTGGAGTTGGCTTCAGGAGCCCAAAAATTGGATGATTCAC
>JAQIHN010000532.1:0-88930 GCA_027917425.1 Gastrophryne carolinensis | reverse complement strand
GTGCCATGATAAGGCCTAATAAAAAGATGTCATCTATTTATCGGTGCTATGACTAGGTCTAAAATAAAGATGTCATCTATCTAACTGTAATAGGACAGGGCCTAGTAAAAAGATGTCATCGATATTATGGTGCTATGACAACGCATAATAAAAAGATGTTGTCTATATAACGGTGTTATAAAAAGGCGTAATATGAATTTGTTATCGATCTAAATTTTCTAGGACAAGGCGTGATGCCAAGATGTTATCAATATAATGGTGCTTTCACAAGGCCTTATTAAAGGGTGTCATCGATATACTGGTGCTAGGACAAGGCTTAGTAAATAGATGTCATCTAATGAACACTGCTATGAGAAGATAAATAAAAAGGCATCTATATAATGGTGCAATTACAAGGTCTAAACAAATTTCATCCATTAAAAAGTGCAATGGCAAGGTATATATATAAAAATATGTCATATATATAAAGGTGCTACGACAAGGTGTATTCAAAATATATCATCTATATAACAGTGCTATGGCAAGGTCTGTTAATATACCACGTCTATATATTGGTGATATGACAAGGCCTAATAAAAAGATGTCACCTATATAATGGTGCTAGGACAAGGCCTAATAAAAGATTTAATCTATTTAACTGTGCTATGACAAGGTGTAATAGAAAGATGGCATCAACATAAATGTGCTATGGTAAGGTGTAACAAGAATATGTCATCTATATAACGGTGCTATAACAAGGCCTAAAGGAATATGGCATCTACGTAACGGTGCTATGAAAAGTTCTAAATGTCTGATAAAATGAAACCATCTATATAACAGTGATATGACAAGGCCTAATAAAAAGATTTCACCTTTAAGAAAGTGCCACGAGAACTCCTAATAAAAAAGATGCAATTTTTTTATTGCTGCAATGACTAGGTCTAAAATAAAGATGTCATCTATATCATGGTTCTATGACAAGGCATAATAAAAAGATGATGTCTATATAACGGTGCTACGACAAGGAGTAATGTAAATTTGTTATCAATATAATGGTGCTAGGTCAAGGTGTGATACAAAGATGTCATCGATATAACGTTGCTTTGACAAGGCCGAATAAAAGGATGTCATTGATAAAATGGTGCTATGAAAGGGCATGATAAAGTATGTCATCTGTTAACAGTGCTATGGCAAGTTGATGTAAACTGATGTCATCTATATAACAGTGTAATGACAAGGTCTAATAAAAGATGTCATCTATATAACGGTGCTATGACACGGTGTAATAAAATTATGCCATCTATATGATGGTGATATGACATGGACTAATACAAAGATGTCATCTATATAATAGTGCTATGAAAATGAGGAATAAAAAGATGTCATCTATGTAACGGTTCTATGACAATTCTTAACTTAAAGTTGTCATTTATATAACGGAGCAATGACAGGGCGTGATACAAAGATCTCATGACTCTAACGGTGCTATGACAAGGTGGAATAGAAAGATGGCATTTATATCAATGTGCTATGACAACGTGTAACAAAAACATATCATCTATATAACGGTGCTATTACAAGGTGTAAGAAAAAATTTCCTCTATATAATGGTGCTTTTACTTGGTCTGATAGAATGACGACATTTATACAACGGTGATATGATAAGGCCTTATATAAAGATGTTATCTATATAATGGTGCTATGACAAGGCCTAATAAAAAGATGTCATCTATATATCGGTACTATGACAAGACCTAATTAAAAGATGTCATACGTATAACACTGATATGACCAGGTTTCATAGAAAGATGCCATCTTTATAACAGTGCTGTGTTAAGGCACTGAAAAAAATGTCATCCACATATATTTGCTAAGATAAAGATGTCATCTATATAGCCCTGCTTTAACAAGGCTTAATAGAAAGATGTCACTTAAATAAAGGTGCTTTCACAAGGTCTAATAAAAAGATGTCATCTATATAACAGTGCTATGACAAATCCTAAAAAAAAGAAATCTGACTCATAAAAGGGTGCAATGATAAGGCCTAATAAAAGATGACACCTTTATCATGGTGCCATGATAAGGCCTAATAAAAAGATGTCATCTATTTATCGGTGCTATGACTAGGTCTAAAATAAAGATGTCATCTATCTAACTGTAATAGGACAGGGCCTAGTAAAAAGATGTCATCGATATTATGGTGCTATGACAACGCATAATAAAAAGATGTTGTCTATATAACGGTGTTATAAAAAGGCGTAATATGAATTTGTTATCGATCTAAATTTTCTAGGACAAGGCGTGATGCCAAGATGTTATCAATATAATGGTGCTTTCACAAGGCCTTATTAAAGGGTGTCATCGATATACTGGTGCTAGGACAAGGCTTAGTAAATAGATGTCATCTAATGAACACTGCTATGAGAAGATAAATAAAAAGGCATCTATATAATAGTGCAATTACAAGATCTAAACAAATTTCATCCATTTAAAAGTGCAATGGCAAGGTATATATATAAAAATATGTCATATATATAAAGGTGCTACGACAAGGTGTATTCAAAATATATCATCTATATAACAGTGCTATGGCAAGGTCTGTTAATATACCACGTCTATATATTGGTGATATGACAAGGCCTAATAAAAAGATGTCACCTATATAATGGTGCTAGGACAAGGCCTAATAAAAGATTTAATCTATTTAACTGTGCTATGACAAGGTGTAATAGAAAGATGGCATCAACATAAATGTGCTATGGTAAGGTGTAACAAGAATATGTCATCTATATAACGGTGCTATAACAAGGCCTAAAGGAATATGGCATCTACGTAACGGTGCTATGAAAAGTTCTAAATGTCTAATAAAATGAAACCATCTATATAACAGTGATATGACAAGGCCTAATAAAAAGATTTCACCTTTAAAAAAGTGCCACGAGAACTCCTAATAAAAAAGATGCAATTTTTTTATTGCTGCAATGACTAGGTCTAAAATAAAGATGTCATCTATATCATGGTTCTATGACAAGGCATAATAAAAAGATGATGTCTATATAACGGTGCTACGACAAGGAGTAATGTAAATTTGTTATCAATATAATGGTGCTGGGTCAAGGTGTGATACAAAGATGTCATCGATATAACGTTGCTTTGACAAGGCCGAATAAAAGGATGTCATTGATAAAATGGTGCTATGAAAGGGCATGATAAAGTATGTCATCTGTTAACAGTGCTATGGCAAGTTGATGTAAACTGATATCATCTATATAACAGTGTAATGACAAGGTCTAATAAAAGATGTCATCTATATAACGGTGCTATGACAAGGTGTAATAGAATTATGCCATCTATATGATGGTGATATGACATGGACTAATACAAAGATGTCATCTATATAATAGTGCTATGAAAATGAGGAATAAAAAGATGTCATCTATGTAACGGTTCTATGACAATTCTTAACTTTAAGTTGTCATTTATATAACGGAGCAATGACAGGGCGTGATACAAAGATCTCATGACTCTAACGGTGCTATGACAAGGTGGAATAGAAAGATGGCATTTATATCAATGTGCTATGACAACGTGTAACAAAAACATATCATTTATATAACGTTGCTATTACAAGATGTAAGAAAAAATTTCCTCTATATAATGGTGCTTTTACTTGGTCTGATAGAATGACGACATTTATACAACGGTGATATGATAAGGCCTTATATAAAGATGTTATCTATATAATGGTGCTATGACAAAGCCTAATAAAAAGATGTCATCTATATATCGGTACTATGACAAGACCTAATTAAAAGATGTCATACGTATAACACTGATATGACCAGGTTTCATAGAAAGATGCCATCTTTATAACAGTGCTGTGTTAAGGCACTGAAAAAAAATGTCATCCACATATATTTGCTAAGATAAAGATGTCATCTATATAGCCCTGCTTTAACAAGGCTTAATAGAAAGATGTCACTTAAATAAAGGTGCTTTCACAAGGTCTAATAAAAAGATGTCATCTATATAACAGTGCTATGACAAATCCTAAAAAAAAGAAATCTGACTCATAAAGGGTGCAATGATAAGGCCTAATAAAAGATGACACCTTTATCATGGTGCCATGATAAGGCCTAATAAAAAGATGTCATCTATTTATCGGTGCTATGACTAGGTCTAAAATAAAGATGTCATCTATCTAACTGTAATAGGACAGGGCCTAGTAAAAAGATGTCATCGATATTATGGTGCTATGACAACGCATAATAAAAAGATGTTGTCTATATAACGGTGTTATAAAAAGGCGTAATATGAATTTGTTATCGATCTAAATTTTCTAGGACAAGACGTGATGCCAAGATGTTATCAATATAATGGTGCTTTCACAAGGCCATATTAAAGGGTGTCATCGATATACTGGTGCTAGGACAAGGCCTAGTAAATAGATGTCATCTAATTAACACTGCTATGAGAAGATAAAATAAAAAGGCATCTATATAATGGTGCAATTACAAGGTCTAAAAAAATGTCATCTATTTAAAAGTGCAATGGCAAGGTATATATATAAAAATATGTCATATATATAAAGGTGCTACGACAAGGTGTATTAAAAAGATATCATCTATATAACAGTGCTATGGCAAGGTCTGTAAATATACCACGTCTATATATTGGTGATATGACAAGGCCTAATAAAAAGATGTCACCTATATAATGGTGCTAGGACAAGGCCTAATAAAAGATTTAATCTATTTAACTGTGCTATAACAAGGTGTAATAGAAAGATGGCATCAACATAAATGTGCTATGGTAAGGTGTAACAAGAATATGTCATCTATATAACGGTGCTATAACAAGGCCTAAAGGAATATGGCATCTAGGTAACGGTGCTATGAAAAGTTCTAAATGTCTGATAAAATGACACCATCTATATAACAGTGATATGACAAGGCCTAATAAAAAGATTTCACCTTTAAGAAAGTGCCACGAGAACTCCTAATAAAAAAGATGCAATTTTTTTATTGCTGCAATGACTAGGTCTAAAATAAAGATGTCATCTATATCATGGTTCTATGACAAGGCATAATAAAAAGATGATGTCTATATAACGGTGCTACGACAAGGAGTAATGTAAATTTGTTATCAATATAATGGTGCTAGGTCAAGGTGTGATACAAAGATGTCATCGATATAACGTTGCTTTGACAAGGCCGAATAAAAGGATGTCATTGATAAAATGGTGCTATGAAAGGGCATGATAAAGTATGTCATCTGTTAACAGTGCTATGGCAAGTTGATGTAAACTGATGTCATCTATATAACAGTGTAATGACAAGGTCTAATAAAAGATGTCATCTATATAACGGTGCTATGACAAGGTGTAATAGAATTATGCCATCTATATGATGGTGATATGACATGGACTAATACAAAGATGTCATCTATATAATAGTGCTATGAAAATGAGGAATAAAAGGATGTCATCTATGTAACGGTTCTATGACAATTCTTAACTTAAAGTTGTCATTTATATAACGGAGCAATGACAGGGCGTGATACAAAGATCTCATGACTCTAACGGTGCTATGACAAGGTGGAATAGAAAGATGGCATTTATATCAATGTGCTATGACAACGTGTAACAAAAACATATCATCTATATAACGGTGCTATTACAAGGTGTAAGAAAAAATTTCCTCTATATAATGGTGCTTTTACTTGGTCTGATAGAATGACAACATTTATACAACGGTGATATGATAAGGCCTTATATAAAGATGTTATCTATATAATGGTGCTATGACAAGGCCTAATAAAAAGATGTCATCTATATATCGGTACTATGACAAGACCTAATTAAAAGATGTCATACGTATAACACTGATATGACCAGGTTTCATAGAAAGATGGCATCTTTATAACAGTGCTGTGTTAAGGCACTGAAAAAAAATGTCATCCACATATATTTGCTAAGATAAAGATGTCATCTATATAGCCCTGCTTTAACAAGGCTTAATAGAAAGATGTCACTTAAATAAAGGTGCTTTCACAAGGTCTAATAAAAAGATGTCATCTATATAACAGTGCTATGACAAATCCTAAAAAAAAGAAATCTGACTCATAAAAGGGTGCAATGATAAGGCCTAATAAAAGATGACACCTTTATCATGGTGCCATGATAAGGCCTAATAAAAAGATGTCATCTATTTATCGGTGCTATGACTAGGTCTAAAATAAAGATGTCATCTATCTAACTGTAATAGGACAGGGCCTAGTAAAAAGATGTCATCGATATTATGGTGCTATGACAACGCATAATAAAAAGATGTTGTCTATATAACGGTGTTATAAAAAGGCGTAATATGAATTTGTTATCGATCTAAATTTTCTAGGACAAGGCGTGATGCCAAGATGTTATCAATATAATGGTGCTTTCACAAGGCCTTATTAAAGGGTGTCATCGATATACTGGTGCTAGGACAAGGCTTAGTAAATAGATGTCATCTAATGAACACTGCTATGAGAAGATAAATAAAAAGGCATCTATATAATAGTGCAATTACAAGATCTAAACAAATTTCATCCATTTAAAAGTGCAATGGCAAGGTATATATATAAAAATATGTCATATATATAAAGGTGCTACGACAAGGTGTATTCAAAATATATCATCTATATAACAGTGCTATGGCAAGGTCTGTTAATATACCACGTCTATATATTGGTGATATGACAAGGCCTAATAAAAAGATGTCACCTATATAATGGTGCTAGGACAAGGCCTAATAAAAGATTTAATCTATTTAACTGTGCTATGACAAGGTGTAATAGAAAGATGGCATCAACATAAATGTGCTATGGTAAGGTGTAACAAGAATATGTCATCTATATAACGGTGCTATAACAAGGCCTAAAGGAATATGGCATCTATGTAACGGTGCTATGAAAAGTTCTAAATGTCTAATAAAATGAAACCATCTATATAACAGTGATATGACAAGGCCTAATAAAAAGATTTCACCTTTAAAAAAGTGCCACGAGAACTCCTAATAAAAAAGATGCAATTTTTTTATTGCTGCAATGACTAGGTCTAAAATAAAGATGTCATCTATATCATGGTTCTATGACAAGGCATAATAAAAAGATGATGTCTATATAACGGTGCTACGACAAGGAGTAATGTAAATTTGTTATCAATATAATGGTGCTGGGTCAAGGTGTGATACAAAGATGTCATCGATATAACGTTGCTTTGACAAGGCCGAATAAAAGGATGTCATTGATAAAATGGTGCTATGAAAGGGCATGATAAAGTATGTCATCTGTTAACAGTGCTATGGCAAGTTGATGTAAACTGATATCATCTATATAACAGTGTAATGACAAGGTCTAATAAAAGATGTCATCTATATAACGGTGCTATGACAAGGTGTAATAGAATTATGCCATCTATATGATGGTGATATGACATGGACTAATACAAAGATGTCATCTATATAATAGTGCTATGAAAATGAGGAATAAAAAGATGTCATCTATGTAACGGTTCTATGACAATTCTTAACTTTAAGTTGTCATTTATATAACGGAGCAATGACAGGGCGTGATACAAAGATCTCATGACTCTAACGGTGCTATGACAAGGTGGAATAGAAAGATGGCATTTATATCAATGTGCTATGACAACGTGTAACAAAAACATATCATTTATATAACGTTGCTATTACAAGATGTAAGAAAAAATTTCCTCTATATAATGGTGCTTTTACTTGGTCTGATAGAATGACGACATTTATACAACGGTGATATGATAAGGCCTTATATAAAGATGTTATCTATATAATGGTGCTATGACAAAGCCTAATAAAAAGATGTCATCTATATATCGGTACTATGACAAGACCTAATTAAAAGATGTCATACGTATAACACTGATATGACCAGGTTTCATAGAAAGATGCCATCTTTATAACAGTGCTGTGTTAAGGCACTGAAAAAAAATGTCATCCACATATATTTGCTAAGATAAAGATGTCATCTATATAGCCCTGCTTTAACAAGGCTTAATAGAAAGATGTCACTTAAATAAAGGTGCTTTCACAAGGTCTAATAAAAAGATGTCATCTATATAACAGTGCTATGACAAATCCTAAAAAAAAGAAATCTGACTCATAAAGGGTGCAATGATAAGGCCTAATAAAAGATGACACCTTTATCATGGTGCCATGATAAGGCCTAATAAAAAGATGTCATCTATTTATCGGTGCTATGACTAGGTCTAAAATAAAGATGTCATCTATCTAACTGTAATAGGACAGGGCCTAGTAAAAAGATGTCATCGATATTATGGTGCTATGACAACGCATAATAAAAAGATGTTGTCTATATAACGGTGTTATAAAAAGGCGTAATATGAATTTGTTATCGATCTAAATTTTCTAGGACAAGACGTGATGCCAAGATGTTATCAATATAATGGTGCTTTCACAAGGCCATATTAAAGGGTGTCATCGATATACTGGTGCTAGGACAAGGCCTAGTAAATAGATGTCATCTAATTAACACTGCTATGAGAAGATAAAATAAAAAGGCATCTATATAATGGTGCAATTACAAGGTCTAAAAAAATGTCATCTATTTAAAAGTGCAATGGCAAGGTATATATATAAAAATATGTCATATATATAAAGGTGCTACGACAAGGTGTATTAAAAAGATATCATCTATATAACAGTGCTATGGCAAGGTCTGTAAATATACCACGTCTATATATTGGTGATATGACAAGGCCTAATAAAAAGATGTCACCTATATAATGGTGCTAGGACAAGGCCTAATAAAAGATTTAATCTATTTAACTGTGCTATGACAAGGTGTAATAGAAAGATGGCATCAACATAAATGTGCTATGGTAAGGTGTAACAAGAATATGTCATCTATATAACGGTGCTATAACAAGGCCTAAAGGAATATGGCATCTACGTAACGGTGCTATGAAAAGTTCTAAATGTCTGATAAAATGACACCATCTATATAACAGTGATATGACAAGGCCTAATAAAAAGATTTCACCTTTAAGAAAGTGCCACGAGAACTCCTAATAAAAAAGATGCAATTTTTTTATTGCTGCAATGACTAGGTCTAAAATAAAGATGTCATCTATATCATGGTTCTATGACAAGGCATAATAAAAAGATGATGTCTATATAACGGTGCTACGACAAGGAGTAATGTAAATTTGTTATCAATATAATGGTGCTAGGTCAAGGTGTGATACAAAGATGTCATCGATATAACGTTGCTTTGACAAGGCCGAATAAAAGGATGTCATTGATAAAATGGTGCTATGAAAGGGCATGATAAAGTATGTCATCTGTTAACAGTGCTATGGCAAGTTGATGTAAACTGATGTCATCTATATAACAGTGTAATGACAAGGTCTAATAAAAGATGTCATCTATATAACGGTGCTATGACAAGGTGTAATAGAATTATGCCATCTATATGATGGTGATATGACATGGACTAATACAAAGATGTCATCTATATAATAGTGCTATGAAAATGAGGAATAAAAGGATGTCATCTATGTAACGGTTCTATGACAATTCTTAACTTAAAGTTGTCATTTATATAACGGAGCAATGACAGGGCGTGATACAAAGATCTCATGACTCTAACGGTGCTATGACAAGGTGGAATAGAAAGATGGCATTTATATCAATGTGCTATGACAACGTGTAACAAAAACATATCATCTATATAACGGTGCTATTACAAGGTGTAAGAAAAAATTTCCTCTATATAATGGTGCTTTTACTTGGTCTGATAGAATGACAACATTTATACAACGGTGATATGATAAGGCCTTATATAAAGATGTTATCTATATAATGGTGCTATGACAAGGCCTAATAAAAAGATGTCATCTATATATCGGTACTATGACAAGACCTAATTAAAAGATGTCATACGTATAACACTGATATGACCAGGTTTCATAGAAAGATGGCATCTTTATAACAGTGCTGTGTTAAGGCACTGAAAAAAAATGTCATCCACATATATTTGCTAAGATAAAGATGTCATCTATATAGCCCTGCTTTAACAAGGCTTAATAGAAAGATGTCACTTAAATAAAGGTGCTTTCACAAGGTCTAATAAAAAGATGTCATCTATATAACAGTGCTATGACAAATCCTAAAAAAAAGAAATCTGACTCATAAAAGGGTGCAATGATAAGGCCTAATAAAAGATGACACCTTTATCATGGTGCCATGATAAGGCCTAATAAAAAGACGTCATCTATTTATCGGTGCTATGACTAGGTCTAAAATAAAGATGTCATCTATCTAACTGTAATAGGACAGGGCCTAGTAAAAAGATGTCATCGATATTATGGTGCTATGACAACGCATAATAAAAAGATGTTGTCTATATAACGGTGTTATAAAAAGGCGTAATATGAATTTCTTATCGATCTAAATTTTCTAGGACAAGGCGTGATGCCAAGATGTTATCAATATAATGGTGCTTTCACAAGGCCTTATTAAAGGGTGTCATCGATATATACTGGTGCTAGGACAAGGCTTAGTAAATAGATGTCATCTAATGAACACTGCTATGAGAAGATAAATAAAAAGGCATCTATATAATGGTGCAATTACAAGAGCTAAACAAATTTCATCCATTTAAAAGTGCAATGGCAAGGTATATATATAAAAATATGTCATATATATAAAGGTGCTACGACAAGGTGTATTCAAAATATATCATCTATATAACAGTGCTATGGCAAGGTCTGTTAATATACCACGTCTATATATTGGTGATATGACAAGGCCTAATAAAAAGATGTCACCTATATAATGGTGCTAGGACAAGGCCTAATAAAAGATTTAATCTATTTAACTGTGCTATGACAAGGTGTAATAGAAAGATGGCATCAACATAAATGTGCTATGGTAAGGTGTAACAAGAATATGTCATCTATATAACGGTGCTATAACAAGGCCTAAAGGAATATGGCATCGACGTAACGGTGCTATGAAAAGTTCTAAATGTCTGATAAAATGAAACCATCTATATAACAGTGATATGACAAGGCCTAATAAAAAGATTTCACCTTTAAGAAAGTGCCACGAGAACTCCTAATAAAAAAGATGCAATTTTTTTATTGCTGCAATGACTAGGTCTAAAATAAAGATGTCATCTATATCATGGTTCTATGACAAGGCATAAAAAAAAGATGATGTCTATATAACGGTGCTATGACAAGGAGTAATGTAAATTTGTTATCAATATAATGGTGCTAGGTCAAGGTGTGATACAAAGATGTCATCGATATAACGTTGCTTTGACAAGGCCGAATAAAAGGATGTCATTGATAAAATGGTGCTATGAAAGGGCATGATAAAGTATGTCATCTGTTAACAGTGCTATGGCAAGTTGATGTAAACTGATGTCATCTATATAACAGTGTAATGACAAGGTCTAATAAAAGATGTCATCTATATAACGGTGCTATGACAAGGTGTAATAGAATTATGCCATCTATATGATGGTGATATGACATGGACTAATACAAAGATGTCATCTATATAATAGTGCTATGAAAATGAGGAATAAAAAGATGTCATCTATGTAACGGTTCTATGACAATTCTTAACTTAAAGTTGTCATTTATATAACGGAGCAATGACAGGGCGTGATACAAAGATCTCATGACTCTAACGGTGCTATGACAAGGTGGAATAGAAAGATGGCATTTATATCAATGTGCTATGACAACGTGTAACAAAAACATATCATCTATATAACGGTGCTATTACAAGGTGTAAGAAAAAATTTCCTCTATATAATGGTGCTTTTACTTGGTCTGATAGAATGACGACATTTATACAACGGTGATATGATAAGGCCTTATATAAAGATGTTATCTATATAATGGTGCTATGACAAGGCCTAATAAAAAGATGTCATCTATATATCGGTACTATGACAAGACCTAATTAAAAGATGTCATACGTATAACACTGAAATGACCAGGTTTCATAGAAAGATGGCATCTTTATAACAGTGCTGTGTTAAGGCACTGAAAAAAAATGTCATCTACATATATTTGCTAAGATAAAGATGTCATCTATATAGCCCTGCTTTAACAAGGCTTAATAGAAAGATGTCACTTAAATAAAGGTGCTTTCACAAGGTCTAATAAAAAGATGTCATCTATATAACAGTGCTATGACAAATCCTAAAAAAAAAGAAATCTGACTCATAAAAGGGTGCAATGATAAGGCCTAATAAAAGATGACACCTTTATCATGGTGCCATGATAAGGCCTAATAAAAAGACGTCATCTATTTATCGGTGCTATGACTAGGTCTAAAATAAAGATGTCATCTATCTAACTGTAATAGGACAGGGCCTAGTAAAAAGATGTCATCGATATTATGGTGCTATGACAACGCATAATAAAAAGATGTTGTCTATATAACGGTGTTATAAAAAGGCGTAATATGAATTTCTTATCGATCTAAATTTTCTAGGACAAGGCGTGATGCCAAGATGTTATCAATATAATGGTGCTTTCACAAGGCCTTATTAAAGGGTGTCATCGATATACTGGTGCTAGGACAAGGCTTAGTAAATAGATGTCATCTAATGAACACTGCTATGAGAAGATAAATAAAAAGGCATCTATATAATGGTGCAATTACAAGATCTAAACAAATTTCATCCATTTAAAAGTGCAATGGCAAGGTATATATATAAAAATATGTCATATATATAAAGGTGCTACGACAAGGTGTATTCAAAATATATCATCTATATAACAGTGCTATGGCAAGGTCTGTTAATATACCACGTCTATATATTGGTGATATGACAAGGCCTAATAAAAAGATGTCACCTATATAATGGTGCTAGGACAAGGCCTAATAAAAGATTTAATCTATTTAACTGTGCTATGACAAGGTGTAATAGAAAGATGGCATCAACATAAATGTGCTATGGTAAGGTGTAACAAGAATATGTCATCTATATAACGGTGCTATAACAAGGCCTAAAGGAATATGGCATCGACGTAACGGTGCTATGAAAAGTTCTAAATGTCTGATAAAATGAAACCATCTATATAACAGTGATATGACAAGGCCTAATAAAAAGATTTCACCTTTAAGAAAGTGCCACGAGAACTCCTAATAAAAAAGATGCAATTTTTTTATTGCTGCAATGACTAGGTCTAAAATAAAGATGTCATCTATATCATGGTTCTATGACAAGGCATAAAAAAAAGATGATGTCTATATAACGGTGCTATGACAAGGAGTAATGTAAATTTGTTATCAATATAATGGTGCTAGGTCAAGGTGTGATACAAAGATGTCATCGATATAACGTTGCTTTGACAAGGCCGAATAAAAGGATGTCATTGATAAAATGGTGCTATGAAAGGGCATGATAAAGTATGTCATCTGTTAACAGTGCTATGGCAAGTTGATGTAAACTGATGTCATCTATATAACAGTGTAATGACAAGGTCTAATAAAAGATGTCATCTATATAACGGTGCTATGACAAGGTGTAATAGAATTATGCCATCTATATGATGGTGATATGACATGGACTAATACAAAGATGTCATCTATATAATAGTGCTATGAAAATGAGGAATAAAAAGATGTCATCTATGTAACGGTTCTATGACAATTCTTAACTTAAAGTTGTCATTTATATAACGGAGCAATGACAGGGCGTGATACAAAGATCTCATGACTCTAACGGTGCTATGACAAGGTGGAATAGAAAGATGGCATTTATATCAATGTGCTATGACAACGTGTAACAAAAACATATCATCTATATAACGGTGCTATTACAAGGTGTAAGAAAAAATTTCCTCTATATAATGGTGCTTTTACTTGGTCTGATAGAATGACGACATTTATACAACGGTGATATGATAAGGCCTTATATAAAGATGTTATCTATATAATGGTGCTATGACAAGGCCTAATAAAAAGATGTCATCTATATATCGGTACTATGACAAGACCTAATTAAAAGATGTCATACGTATAACACTGAAATGACCAGGTTTCATAGAAAGATGGCATCTTTATAACAGTGCTGTGTTAAGGCACTGAAAAAAAATGTCATCTACATATATTTGCTAAGATAAAGATGTCATCTATATAGCCCTGCTTTAACAAGGCTTAATAGAAAGATGTCACTTAAATAAAGGTGCTTTCACAAGGTCTAATAAAAAGATGTCATCTATATAACAGTGCTATGACAAATCCTAAAAAAAAAGAAATCTGACTCATAAAAGGGTGCAATGATAAGGCCTAATAAAAGATGACACCTTTATCATGGTGCCATGATAAGGCCTAATAAAAATATGTCATCTATTTATCGGTGCTATGACTAGGTCTAAAATAAAGATGTCATCTATCTAACTGTAATAGGACAGGGCCTAGTAAAAAGATGTCATCGATATTATGGTGCTATGACAACGCATAATAAAAAGATGTCTGTATAACGGTGTTATAAAAAGGCATAATATGAATTTGTTATCGATCTCAATTTTCTAGGACAAGGCGTGATGCCAAGATGTTATCAATATAATGGTGCTTTCACAAGGCCATATTAAAGGGTGTCATCGATATACTGGTGCTAGGACAAGGCTTAGTAAATAGATGTCATCTAATGAACACTGCTATGAGAAGATAAATAAAAAGGCATCTATATAATGGTGCAATTACAAGGTCTAAACAAATTTCATCCATTTAAAAGTGCAATGGCAAGGTATATATATAAAAATATGTCATATATATAAAGGTGCTACGACAAGGTGTATTCAAAATATATCATCTATATAACAGTGCTATGGCAAGGTCTGTTA
This sequence comes from Gastrophryne carolinensis, assembly GCA_027917425.1. Classification (NCBI taxonomy): domain Eukaryota; kingdom Metazoa; phylum Chordata; class Amphibia; order Anura; family Microhylidae; genus Gastrophryne; species Gastrophryne carolinensis. The sequence continues at coordinate 74,040 of JAQIHN010000532.1, read as the reverse complement.
ATATACCACGTCTATATATTGGTGATATGACAAGGCCTAATAAAAAGATGTCACCTATATAATGGTGCTAGGACAAGGCCTAATAAAAGATTTAATCTATTTAACTGTGCTATGACAAGGTGTAATAGAAAGATGGCATCAACATAAATGTGCTATGGTAAGGTGTAACAAGAATATGTCATCTATATAACGGTGCTATAACAAGGCCTAAAGGAATATGGCATCTACGTAACGGTGCTATGAAAAGTTCTAAATGTCTGATAAAATGAAACCATCTATATAACAGTGATATGACAAGGCCTAATAAAAAGATTTCACCTTTAAGAAAGTGCCACGAGAACTCCTAATAAAAAAGATGCAATTTTTTTATTGCTGCAATGACTAGGTCTAAAATAAAGATGTCATCTATATCATGGTTCTATGACAAGGCATAATAAAAAGATGATGTCTATATAACGGTGCTACGACAAGGAGTAATGTAAATTTGTTATCAATATAATGGTGCTAGGTCAAGGTGTGATACAAAGATGTCATCGATATAACGTTGCTTTGACAAGGCCGAATAAAAGGATGTCATTGATAAAATGGTGCTATGAAAGGGCATGATAAAGTAAGTCATCTGTTAACAGTGCTATGGCAAGTTGATGTAAACTGATGTCATCTATGTAACAGTGTAATGACAAGGTCTAATAAAAGATGTCATCTATATAACGGTGCTATGACACGGTGTAATAGAATTATGCCATCTATATGATGGTGATATGACATGGACTAATACAAAGATGTCATCTATATAATAGTGCTATGAAAATGAGGAATAAAAAGATGTCATCTATGTAACGGTTCTATGACAATTCTTAACTTAAAGTTGTCATTTATATAACGGAGCAATGACAGGGCGTGATACAAAGATCTCATGACTCTAACGGTGCTATGACAAGGTGGAATAGAAAGATGGCATTTATATCAATGTGCTATGACAACGTGTAACAAAAACATATCATCTATATAACGGTGCTATTACAAGGTGTAAGAAAAAATTTCCTCTATATAATGGTGCTTTTACTTGGTCTGATAGAATGACAACATTTATACAACGGTGATATGATAAGGCCTTATATAAATATGTTATCTATATAATGGTGCTATGACAAGGCCTAATAAAAAGATGTCATCTATATATCGGTACTATGACAAGACCTAATTAAAAGATGTTATACGTATAACACTGATATGACCAGGTTTCATAGAAAGATGGCATCTTTATAACAGTGCTGTGTTAAGGCACTGAAAAAAAATGTCATCCACATATATTTGCTAAGATAAAGATGTCATCTATATAGCCCTGCTTTAACAAGGCTTAATAGAAAGATGTCACTTAAATAAAGGTGCTTTCACAAGGTCTAATAAAAAGATGTCATCTATATAACAGTGCTATGACAAATCCTAAAAAAAAGAAATCTGACTCATAAAAGGGTGCAATGATAAGGCCTAATAAAAGATGACACCTTTATCATGGTGCCATGATAAGGCCTAATAAAAAGACGTCATCTATTTATCGGTGCTATGACTAGGTCTAAAATAAAGATGTCATCTATCTAACTGTAATAGGACAGGGCCTAGTAAAAAGATGTCATCGATATTATGGTGCTATGACAACGCATAATAAAAAGATGTTGTCTATATAACGGTGTTATAAAAAGGCGTAATATGAATTTCTTATCGATCTAAATTTTCTAGGACAAGGCGTGATGCCAAGATGTTATCAATATAATGGTGCTTTCACAAGGCCTTATTAAAGGGTGTCATCGATATACTGGTGCTAGGACAAGGCTTAGTAAATAGATGTCATCTAATGAACACTGCTATGAGAAGATAAATAAAAAGGCATCTATATAATGGTGCAATTACAAGATCTAAACAAATTTCATCCATTTAAAAGTGCAATGGCAAGGTATATATATAAAAATATGTCATATATATAAAGGTGCTACGACAAGGTGTATTCAAAATATATCATCTATATAACAGTGCTATGGCAAGGTCTGTTAATATACCACGTCTATATATTGGTGATATGACAAGGCCTAATAAAAAGATGTCACCTATATAATGGTGCTAGGACAAGGCCTAATAAAAGATTTAATCTATTTAACTGTGCTATGACAAGGTGTAATAGAAAGATGGCATCAACATAAATGTGCTATGGTAAGGTGTAACAAGAATATGTCATCTATATAACGGTGCTATAACAAGGCCTAAAGGAATATGGCATCGACGTAACGGTGCTATGAAAAGTTCTAAATGTCTGATAAAATGAAACCATCTATATAACAGTGATATGACAAGGCCTAATAAAAAGATTTCACCTTTAAGAAAGTGCCACGAGAACTCCTAATAAAAAAGATGCAATTTTTTTATTGCTGCAATGACTAGGTCTAAAATAAAGATGTCATCTATATCATGGTTCTATGACAAGGCATAATAAAAAGATGATGTCTATATAACGGTGCTACGACAAGGAGTAATGTAAATTTGTTATCAATATAATGGTGCTAGGTCAAGGTGTGATACAAAGATGTCATCGATATAACGTTGCTTTGACAAGGCCGAATAAAAGGATGTCATTGATAAAATGGTGCTATGAAAGGGCATGATAAAGTATGTCATCTGTTAACAGTGCTATGGCAAGTTGATGTAAACTGATGTCATCTATATAACAGTGTAATGACAAGGTCTAATAAAAGATGTCATCTATATAACGGTGCTATGACAAGGTGTAATAGAATTATGCCATCTATATGATGGTGATATGACATGGACTAATACAAAGATGTCATCTATATAATAGTGCTATGAAAATGAGGAATAAAAAGATGTCATCTATGTAACGGTTCTATGACAATTCTTAACTTAAAGTTGTCATTTATATAACGGAGCAATGACAGGGCGTGATACAAAGATCTCATGACTCTAACGGTGCTATGACAAGGTGGAATAGAAAGATGGCATTTATATCAATGTGCTATGACAACGTGTAACAAAAACATATCATCTATATAACGGTGCTATTACAAGGTGTAAGAAAAAATTTCCTCTATATAATGGTGCTTTTACTTGGTCTGATAGAATGACGACATTTATACAACGGTGATATGATAAGGCCTTATATAAAGATGTTATCTATATAATGGTGCTATGACAAGGCCTAATAAAAAGATGTCATCTATATATCGGTACTATGACAAGACCTAATTAAAAGATGTCATACGTATAACACTGAAATGACCAGGTTTCATAGAAAGATGGCATCTTTATAACAGTGCTGTGTTAAGGCACTGAAAAAAAATGTAATCTACATATATTTGCTAAGATAAAGATGTCATCTATATAGCCCTGCTTTAACAAGGCTTAATAGAAAGATGTCACTTAAATAAAGGTGCTTTCACAAGGTCTAATAAAAAGATGTCATCTATATAACAGTGCTATGACAAATCCTAAAAAAAAAGAAATCTGACTCATAAAAGGGTGCAATGATAAGGCCTAATAAAAGATGACACCTTTATCATGGTGCCATGATAAGGCCTAATAAAAATATGTCATCTATTTATCGGTGCTATGACTAGGTCTAAAATAAAGATGTCATCTATCTAACTGTAATAGGACAGGGCCTAGTAAAAAGATGTCATCGATATTATGGTGCTATGACAACGCATAATAAAAAGATGTCTATATAACGGTGTTATAAAAAGGCATAATATGAATTTGTTATCGATCTCAATTTTCTAGGACAAGGCGTGATGCCAAGATGTTATCAATATAATGGTGCTTTCACAAGGCCATATTAAAGGGTGTCATCGATATACTGGTGCTAGGACAAGGCTTAGTAAATATATGTCATCTAATTAACACTGCTATGAGAAGATAAATAAAAAGGCATCTATATAATGGTGCAATTACAAGGTCTAAACAAATTTCATCCATTTAAAAGTGCAATGGCAAGGTATATATATAAAAATATGTCATATATATAAAGGTGCTACGACAAGGTGTATTCAAAATATATCATCTATATAACAGTGCTATGGCAAGGTCTGTTAATATACCACGTCTATATATTGGTGATATGACAAGGCCTAATAAAAAGATGTCACCTATATAATGGTGCTAGGACAAGGCCTAATAAAAGATTTAATCTATTTAACTGTGCTATGACAAGGTGTAATAGAAAGATGGCATCAACATAAATGTGCTATGGTAAGGTGTAACAAGAATATGTCATCTATATAACGGTGCTATAACAAGGCCTAAAGGAATATGGCATCTACGTAACGGTGCTATGAAAAGTTCTAAATGTCTGATAAAATGAAACCATCTATATAACAGTGATATGACAAGGCCTAATAAAAAGATTTCACCTTTAAGAAAGTGCCACGAGAACTCCTAATAAAAAAGATGCAATTTTTTTATTGCTGCAATGACTAGGTCTAAAATAAAGATGTCATCTATATCATGGTTCTATGACAAGGCATAATAAAAAGATGATGTCTATATAACGGTGCTACGACAAGGAGTAATGTAAATTTGTTATCAATATAATGGTGCTAGGTCAAGGTGTGATACAAAGATGTCATCGATATAACGTTGCTTTGACAAGGCCGAATAAAAGGATGTCATTGATAAAATGGTGCTATGAAAGGGCATGATAAAGTAAGTCATCTGTTAACAGTGCTATGGCAAGTTGATGTAAACTGATGTCATCTATGTAACAGTGTAATGACAAGGTCTAATAAAAGATGTCATCTATATAACGGTGCTATGACACGGTGTAATAGAATTATGCCATCTATATGATGGTGATATGACATGGACTAATACAAAGATGTCATCTATATAATAGTGCTATGAAAATGAGGAATAAAAAGATGTCATCTATGTAACGGTTCTATGACAATTCTTAACTTAAAGTTGTCATTTATATAACGGAGCAATGACAGGGCGTGATACAAAGATCTCATGACTCTAACGGTGCTTTGACAAGGTGGAATAGAAAGATGGCATTTATATCAATGTGCTATGACAACGTGTAACAAAAACATATCATCTATATAACGGTGCTATTACAAGGTGTAAGAAAAAATTTCCTCTATATAATGGTGCTTTTACTTGGTCTGATAGAATGACAACATTTATACAACGGTGATATGATAAGGCCTTATATAAATATGTTATCTATATAATGGTGCTATGACAAGGCCTAATAAAAAGATGTCATCTATATATCGGTACTATGACAAGACCTAATTAAAAGATGTCATACGTATAACACTGATATGACCAGGTTTCATAGAAAGATGGCATCTTTATAACAGTGCTGTGTTAAGGCACTGAAAAAAAATGTCATCCACATATATTTGCTAAGATAAAGATGTCATCTATATAGCCCTGCTTTAACAAGGCTTAATAGAAAGATGTCACTTAAATAAAGGTGCTTTCACAAGGTCTAATAAAAAGATGTCATCTATATAACAGTGCTATGACAAATCCTAAAAAAAAGAAATCTGACTCATAAAAGGGTGCAATGATAAGGCCTAATAAAAGATGACACCTTTATCATGGTGCCATGATAAGGCCTAATAAAAAGACGTCATCTATTTATCGGTGCTATGACTAGGTCTAAAATAAAGATGTCATCTATCTAACTGTAATAGGACAGGGCCTAGTAAAAAGATGTCATCGATATTATGGTGCTATGACAACGCATAATAAAAAGATGTTGTCTATATAACGGTGTTATAAAAAGGCGTAATATGAATTTCTTATCGATCTAAATTTTCTAGGACAAGGCGTGATGCCAAGATGTTATCAATATAATGGTGCTTTCACAAGGCCTTATTAAAGGGTGTCATCGATATACTGGTGCTAGGACAAGGCTTAGTAAATAGATGTCATCTAATGAACACTGCTATGAGAAGATAAATAAAAAGGCATCTATATAATGGTGCAATTACAAGATCTAAACAAATTTCATCCATTTAAAAGTGCAATGGCAAGGTATATATATAAAAATATGTCATATATATAAAGGTGCTACGACAAGGTGTATTCAAAATATATCATCTATATAACAGTGCTATGGCAAGGTCTGTTAATATACCACGTCTATATATTGGTGATATGACAAGGCCTAATAAAAAGATGTCACCTATATAATGGTGCTAGCACAAGGCCAAATAAAAGATTTAATCTATTTAACTGTGCTATGACAAGGTGTAATAGAAAGATAGCATCAACATAAATGTGCTATGGTAAGGTGTAACAAGAATATGTCATCTATATAACGGTGCTATAACAAGGCCTAAAGGAATATGGCATCGACGTAACGGTGCTATGAAAAGTTCTAAATGTCTGATAAAATGAAACCATCTATATAACAGTGATATGACAAGGCCTAATAAAAAGATTTCACCTTTAAGAAAGTGCCACGAGAACTCCTAATAAAAAAGATGCAATTTTTTTATTGCTGCAATGACTAGGTCTAAAATAAAGATGTCATCTATATCATGGTTCTATGACAAGGCATAAAAAAAAGATGATGTCTATATAACGGTGCTATGACAAGGAGTAATGTAAATTTGTTATCAATATAATGGTGCTAGGTCAAGGTGTGATACAAAGATGTCATCGATATAACGTTGCTTTGACAAGGCCGAATAAAAGGATGTCATTGATAAAATGGTGCTATGAAAGGGCATGATAAAGTATGTCATCTGTTAACAGTGCTATGGCAAGTTGATGTAAACTGATGTCATCTATATAACAGTGTAATGACAAGGTCTAATAAAAGATGTCATCTATATAACGGTGCTATGACACGGTGTAATAGAATTATGCCATCTATATGATGGTGATATGACATGGACTAATACAAAGATGTCATCTATATAATAGTGCTATGCAAATGAGGAATAAAAAGATGTCATCTATGTAACGGTTCTATGACAATTCTTAACTTAAAGTTGTCATTTATATAACGGAGCAATGACAGGGCGTGATACAAAGATCTCATGACTCTAACGGTGCTATGACAAGGTGGAATAGAAAGATGGCATTTATATCAATGTGCTATGACAACGTGTAACAAAAACATATCATCTATATAACGGTGCTATTACAAGGTGTAAGAAAAAATTTCCTCTATATAATGGTGCTTTTACTTGGTCTGATAGAATGACGACATTTATACAACGGTGATATGATAAGGCCTTATATAAAGATGTTATCTATATAATGGTGCTATGACAAGGCCTAATAAAAAGATGTCATCTATATATCGGTACTATGACAAGACCTAATTAAAAGATGTCATACGTATAACACTGATATGACCAGGTTTCATAGAAAGATGCCATCTTTATAACAGTGCTGTGTTAAGGCACTGAAAAAAATGTCATCCACATATATTTCCTAAGATAAAGATGTCATCTATATAGCCCTGCTTTAACAAGGCTTAATAGAAAGATGTCACTTAAATAAAGGTGCTTTCACAAGGTCTAATAAAAAGATGTCATCTATATAACAGTGCTATGACAAATCCTAAAAAAAAGAAATCTGACTCATAAAAGGGTGCAATGATAAGGCCTAATAAAAGATGACACCTTTATCATGGTGCCATGATAAGGCCTAATAAAAAGATGTCATCTATTTATCGGTGCTATGACTAGGTCTAAAATAAAGATGTCATCTATCTAACTGTAATAGGACAGGGCCTAGTAAAAATATGTCATCGATATTATGGTGCTATGACAACGCATAATAAAAAGATGTTGTCTATATAACGGTGTTATAAAAAGGCGTAATATGAATTTGTTATCGATCTAAATTTTCTAGGACAAGGCATGATGCCAAGATGTTATCAATATAATGGTGCTTTCACAAGGCCTTATTAAAGGGTGTCATCGATATACTGGTGCTAGGACAAGGCTTAGTAAATAGATGTCATCTAATGAACACTGCTATGAGAAGATAAATAAAAAGGCATCTATATAATGGTGCAATTACAAGGTCTAAACAAATTTCATCCATTTAAAAGTGCAATGGCAAGGTATATATATAAAAATATGTCATATATATAAAGGTGCTACGACAAGGTGTATTCAAAATATATCATCTATATAACAGTGCTATGGCAAGGTCTGTTAATATACCACGTCTATATATTGGTGATATGACAAGGCCTAATAAAAAGATGTCACCTATATAATGGTGCTAGGACAAGGCCTAATAAAAGATTTAATCTATTTAACTGTGCTATGACAAGGTGTAATAGAAAGATGGCATCAACATAAATGTGCTATGGTAAGGTGTAACAAGAATATGTCATCTATATAACGGTGCTATAACAAGGCCTAAAGGAATATGGCATCTACGTAACGGTGCTATGAAAAGTTCTAAATGTCTGATAAAATGACACCATCTATATAACAGTGATATGACAAGGCCTAATAAAAAGATTTCACCTTTAAGAAAGTGCCACGAGAACTCCTAATAAAAAAGATGCAATTTTTTTATTGCTGCAATGACTAGGTCTAAAATAAAGATGTCATCTATATCATGGTTCTATGACAAGGCATAATAAAAAGATGATGTCTATATAACGGTGCTACGACAAGGAGTAATGTAAATTTGTTATCAATATAATGGTGCTAGGTCAAGGTGTGATACAAAGATGTCATCGATATAACGTTGCTTTGACAAGGCCGAATAAAAGGATGTCATTGATAAAATGGTGCTATGAAAGGGCATGATAAAGTATGTCATCTGTTAACAGTGCTATGGCAAGTTGATGTAAACTGATGTCATCTATATAACAGTGTAATGACAAGGTCTAATAAAAGATGTCATCTATATAACGGTGCTATGACAAGGTGTAATAGAATTATGCCATCTATATGATGGTGATATGACATGGACTAATACAAAGATGTCATCTATATAATAGTGCTAAGAAAATGAGGAATAAAAGGATGTCATCTATGTAACGGATCTATGACAATTCTTAACTTAAAGTTGTCATTTATATAACGGAGCAATGACAGGGCGTGATACAAAGATCTCATGACTCTAACGGTGCTATGACAAGGTGGAATAGAAAGATGGCATTTATATCAATGTGCTATGACAACGTGTAACAAAAACATATCATCTATATAACGGTGCTATTACAAGGTGTAAGAAAAAATTTCCTCTATATAATGGTGCTTTTACTTGGTCTGATAGAATGACGACATTTATACAACGGTGATATGATAAGGCCTTATATAAAGATGTTATCTATATAATGGTGCTATGACAAGGCCTAATAAAAAGATGTCATCTATATATCGGTACTATGACAAGACCTAATTAAAAGATGTCATACGTATAACACTGATATGACCAGGTTTCATAGAAAGATGCCATCTTTATAACAGTGCTGTGTTAAGGCACTGAAAAAAATGTCATCCACATATATTTGCTAAGATAAAGATGTCATCTATATAGCCCTGCTTTAACAAGGCTTAATAGAAAGATGTCACTTAAATAAAGGTGCTTTCACAAGGTCTAATAAAAAGATGTCATCTATATAACAGTGCTATGACAAATCCTAAAAAAAAGAAATCTGACTCATAAAAGAGTGCAATGATAAGGCCTAATAAAAGATGACACCTTTATCATGGTGCCATGATAAGGCCTAATAAAAAGATGTCATCTATTTATCGGTGCTATGACTAGGTCTAAAATAAAGATGTCATCTATCTAACTGTAATAGGACAGGGCCTAGTAAAAAGATGTCATCGATATTATGGTGCTATGACAACGCATAATAAAAAGATGTTGTCTATATAACGGTGTTATAAAAAGGCGTAATATGAATTTGTTATCGGTCTAAATTTTCTAGGACAAGGCGTGATGCCAAGATGTTATCAATATAATGGTGCTTTCACAAGGCCTTATTAAAGGGTGTCATCGATATACTGGTGCTAGGACAAGGCTTAGTAAATAGATGTCATCTAATGAACACTGCTATGAGAAGATAAATAAAAAGGCATCTATATAATGGTGCAATTACAAGGTCTAAACAAATTTCATCCATTTAAAAGTGCAATGGCAAGGTATATATATAAAAATATGTCATATATATAAAGGTGCTACGACAAGGTGTATTCAAAATATATCATCTATATAACAGTGCTATGGCAAGGTCTGTTAATATACCACGTCTATATATTGGTGATATGACAAGGCCTAATAAAAAGATGTCACCTATATAATGGTGCTAGGACAAGGCCTAATAAAAGATTTAATCTATTTAACTGTGCTATGACAAGGTGTAATAGAAAGATGGCATCAACATAAATGTGCTATGGTAAGGTGTAACAAGAATATGTCATCTATATAACGGTGCTATAACAAGGCCTAAAGGAATATGGCATCTACGTAACGGTGCTATGAAAAGTTCTAAATGTCTGATAAAATGAAACCATCTATATAACAGTGATATGACAAGGCCTAATAAAAAGATTTCACATTTAAGAAAGTGCCACGAGAACTCCTAATAAAAAAGATGCAATTTTTTTATTGCTGCAATGACTAGGTCTAAAATAAAGATGTCATCTATATCATGGTTCTATGACAAGGCATAATAAAAAGATGATGTCTATATAACGGTGCTACGACAAGGAGTAATGTAAATTTGTTATCAATATAATGGTGCTAGGTCAAGGTGTGATACAAAGATGTCATCGATATAACGTTGCTTTGACAAGGCCGAATAAAAGGATGTCATTGATAAAATGGTGCTATGAAAGGGCATGATAAAGTATGTCATCTGTTAACAGTGCTATGGCAAGTTGATGTAAACTGATGTCATCTATATAACAGTGTAATGACAAGGTCTAATAAAAGATGTCATCTATATAACGGTGCTATGACAAGGTGTAATAGAATTATGCCATCTATATGATGGTGATATGACATGGACTAATACAAAGATGTCATCTATATAATAGTGCTAAGAAAATGAGGAATAAAAGGATGTCATCTATGTAACGGATCTATGACAATTCTTAACTTAAAGTTGTCATTTATATAACGGAGCAATGACAGGGCGTGATACAAAGATCTCATGACTCTAACGGTGCTATGACAAGGTGGAATAGAAAGATGGCATTTATATCAATGTGCTATGACAACGTGTAACAAAAACATATCATCTATATAACGGTGCTATTACAAGGTGTAAGAAAAAATTTCCTCTATATAATGGTGCTTTTACTTGGTCTGATAGAATGACGACATTTATACAACGGTGATATGATAAGGCCTTATATAAAGATGTTATCTATATAATGGTGCTATGACAAGGCCTAATAAAAAGATGTCATCTATATATCGGTACTATGACAAGACCTAATTAAAAGATGTCATACGTATAACACTGATATGACCAGGTTTCATAGAAAGATGCCATCTTTATAACAGTGCTGTGTTAAGGCACTGAAAAAAATGTCATCCACATATATTTGCTAAGATAAAGATGTCATCTATATAGCCCTGCTTTAACAAGGCTTAATAGAAAGATGTCACTTAAATAAAGGTGCTTTCACAAGGTCTAATAAAAAGATGTCATCTATATAACAGTGCTATGACAAATCCTAAAAAAAAGAAATCTGACTCATAAAAGAGTGCAATGATAAGGCCTAATAAAAGATGACACCTTTATCATGGTGCCATGATAAGGCCTAATAAAAAGATGTCATCTATTTATCGGTGCTATGACTAGGTCTAAAATAAAGATGTCATCTATCTAACTGTAATAGGACAGGGCCTAGTAAAAAGATGTCATCGATATTATGGTGCTATGACAACGCATAATAAAAAGATGTTGTCTATATAACGGTGTTATAAAAAGGCGTAATATGAATTTGTTATCGGTCTAAATTTTCTAGGACAAGGCGTGATGCCAAGATGTTATCAATATAATGGTGCTTTCACAAGGCCTTATTAAAGGGTGTCATCGATATACTGGTGCTAGGACAAGGCTTAGTAAATAGATGTCATCTAATGAACACTGCTATGAGAAGATAAATAAAAAGGCATCTATATAATGGTGCAATTACAAGGTCTAAACAAATTTCATCCATTTAAAAGTGCAATGGCAAGGTATATATATAAAAATATGTCATATATATAAAGGTGCTACGACAAGGTGTATTCAAAATATATCATCTATATAACAGTGCTATGGCAAGGTCTGTTAATATACCACGTCTATATATTGGTGATATGACAAGGCCTAATAAAAAGATGTCACCTATATAATGGTGCTAGGACAAGGCCTAATAAAAGATTTAATCTATTTAACTGTGCTATGACAAGGTGTAATAGAAAGATGGCATCAACATAAATGTGCTATGGTAAGGTGTAACAAGAATATGTCATCTATATAACGGTGCTATAACAAGGCCTAAAGGAATATGGCATCTACGTAACGGTGCTATGAAAAGTTCTAAATGTCTGATAAAATGAAACCATCTATATAACAGTGATATGACAAGGCCTAATAAAAAGATTTCACATTTAAGAAAGTGCCACGAGAACTCCTAATAAAAAAGATGCAATTTTTTTATTGCTGCAATGACTAGGTCTAAAATAAAGATGTCATCTATATCATGGTTCTATGACAAGGCATAATAAAAAGATGATGTCTATATAACGGTGCTACGACAAGGAGTAATGTAAATTTGTTATCAATATAATGGTGCTAGGTCAAGGTGTGATACAAAGATGTCATCGATATAACGTTGCTTTGACAAGGCCGAATAAAAGGATGTCATTGATAAAATGGTGCTATGAAAGGGCATGATAAAGTATGTCATCTGTTAACAGTGCTATGGCAAGTTGATGTAAACTGATGTCATCTATATAACAGTGTAATGACAAGGTCTAATAAAAGATGTCATCTATATAACGGTGCTATGACACGGTGTAATAAAATTATGCCATCTATATGATGGTGATATGACATGGACTAATACAAAGATGTCATCTATATAATAGTGCTATGAAAATGAGGAATAAAAAGATGTCATCTATGTAACGGTTCTATGACAATTCTTAACTTAAAGTTGTCATTTATATAACGGAGCAATGACAGGGCATGATACAAAGATCTCATGACTCTAACGGTGCTATGACAAGGTGGAATAGAAAGATGGCATTTATATCAATGTGCTATGACAACGTGTAACAAAAACATATCATCTATATAACGGTGCTATTACAAGGTGTAAGAAAAAATTTCCTCTATATAATGGTGCTTTTACTTGGTCTGATAGAATGACGACATTTATACAACGGTGATATGATAAGGCCTTATATAAAGATGTTATCTATATAATGGTGCTATGACAAGGCCTAATAAAAAGATGTCATCTATATATCGGTACTATGACAAGACCTAATTAAAAGATGTCATACGTATAACACTGATATGACCAGGTTTCATAGAAAGATGCCATCTTTATAACAGTGCTGTGTTAAGGCACTGAAAAAAATGTCATCCACATATATTTGCTAAGATAAAGATGTCATCTATATAGCCCTGCTTTAACAAGGCTTAATAGAAAGATGTCACTTAAATAAAGGTGCTTTCACAAGGTCTAATAAAAAGATGTCATCTATATAACAGTGCTATGACAAATCCTAAAAAAAAGAAATCTGACTCATAAAAGGGTGCAATGATAAGGCCTAATAAAAGATGACACCTTTATCATGGTGCCATGATAAGGCCTAATAAAAAGATGTCATCTATTTATCGTTGCTATGACTAGGTCTAAAATAAAGATGTCATCTATCTAACTGTAATAGGACAGGGCCTAGTAAAAATATGTCATCGATATTATGGTGCTATGACAACGCATAATAAAAAGATGTTGTCTATATAACGGTGTTATAAAAAGGCGTAATATGAATTTGTTATCGATCTAAATTTTCTAGGACAAGGCGTGATGCCAAGATGTTATCAATATAATGGTGCTTTCACAAGGCCTTATTAAAGGGTGTCATCGATATACTGGTGCTAGGACAAGGCTTAGTAAATAGATGTCATCTAATGAACACTGCTATGAGAAGATAAATAAAAAGGCATCTATATAATGGTGCAATTACAAGGTCTAAACAAATTTCATCCATTTAAAAGTGCAATGGCAAGGTATATATATAAAAATATGTCATATATATAAAGGTGCTACGACAAGGTGTATTCAAAATATATCATCTATATAACAGTGCTATGGCAAGGTCTGTTAATATACCACGTCTATATATTGGTGATATGACAAGGCCTAATAAAAAGATGTCACCTATATAATGGTGCTAGGACAAGGCCTAATAAAAGATTTAATCTATTTAACTGTGCTATGACAAGGTGTAATAGAAAGATGGCATCAACATAAATGTGCTATGGTAAGGTGTAACAAGAATATGTCATCTATATAACGGTGCTATAACAAGGCCTAAAGGAATATGGCATCTACGTAACGGTGCTATGAAAAGTTCTAAATGTCTGATAAAATGAAACCATCTATATAACAGTGATATGACAAGGCCTAATAAAAAGATTTCACCTTTAAGAAAGTGCCACGAGAACTTCTAATAAAAAAGATGCAATTTTTTTATTGCTGCAATGACTAGGTCTAAAATAAAGATGTCATCTATATCATGGTTCTATGACAAGGCATAATAAAAAGATGATGTCTATATAACGGTGCTACGACAAGGAGTAATGTAAATTTGTTATCAATATAATGGTGCTAGGTCAAGGTGTGATACAAAGATGTCATCGATATAACGTTGCTTTGACAAGGCCGAATAAAAGGATGTCATTGATAAAATGGTGCTATGAAAGGGCATGATAAAGTATGTCATCTGTTAACAGTGCTATGGCAAGTTGATGTAAACTGATGTCATCTATATAACAGTGTAATGACAAGGTCTAATAAAAGATGTCATCTATATAACGGTGCTATGACACGGTGTAATAGAATTATGCCATCTATATGATGGTGATATGACATGGACTAATACAAAGATGTCATCTATATAATAGTGCTATGAAAATTAGGAATAAAAAGATGTCATCTATGTAACGGTTCTATGACAATTCTTAACTTAAAGTTGTCATTTATATAACGGAGCAATGACAGGGCGTGATACAAAGATCTCATGACTCTAACGGTGCTATGACAAGGTGGAATAGAAAGATGGCATTTATATCAATGTGCTATGACAATGTGTAACAAAAACATATCATCTATATAACGGTGCTATTACAAGGTGTAAGAAAAAATTTCCTCTATATAATGGTGCTTTTACTTGGTCTGATAGAATGACGACATTTATACAACGGTGATATGATAAGGCCTTATATAAAGATGTTATCTATATAATGGTGCTATGACAAGGCCTAATAAAAAGATGTCATCTATATATCGGTACTATGACAAGACCTAATTAAAAGATGTCATACGTATAACACTGATATGACCAGGTTTCATAGAAAGATGCCATCTTTATAACAGTGCTGTGTTAAGGCACTGAAAAAAATGTCATCCACATATATTTGCTAAGATAAAGATGTCATCTATATAGCCCTGCTCTAACAAGGCTTAATAGAAAGATGTCACTTAAATAAAGGTGCTTTCACAAGGTCTAATAAAAAGATGTCATCTATATAACAGTGCTATGACAAATCCTAAAAAAAAGAAATCTGACTCATAAAAGGGTGCAATGATAAGGCCTAATAAAAGATGACACCTTTATCATGGTGCCATGATAAGGCCTAATAAAAAGATGTCATCTATTTATCGGTGCTATGACTAGGTCTAAAATAAAGATGTCATCTATCTAACTGTAATAGGACAGGGCCTAGTAAAAAGATGTCATCGATATTATGGTGCTATGACAACGCATAATAAAAAGATGTTGTCTATATAACGGTGTTATAAAAAGGCGTAATATGAATTTGTTATCGATCTAAATTTTCTAGGACAAGGCGTGATGCCAAGATGTTATCAATATAATGGTGCTTTCACAAGGCCTTATTAAAGGGTGTCATCGATATACTGGTGCTAGGACAAGGCTTAGTAAATAGATGTCATCTAATGAACACTGCTATGAGAAGATAAATAAAAAGGCATCTATATAATGGTGCAATTACAAGGTCTAAACAAATTTCATCCATTAAAAAGTGCAATGGCAAGGTATATATATAAAAATATGTCATATATATAAAGGTGCTACGACAAGGTGTATTCAAAATATATCATCTATATAACAGTGCTATGGCAAGGTCTGTTAATATACCACGTCTATATATTGGTGATATGACAAGGCCTAATAAAAAGATGTCACCTATATAATGGTGCTAGGACAAGGCCTAATAAAAGATTTAATCTATTTAACTGTGCTATGACAAGGTGTAATAGAAAGATGGCATCAACATAAATGTGCTATGGTAAGGTGTAACAAGAATATGTCATCTATATAACGGTGCTATAACAAGGCCTAAAGGAATATGGCATCTACGTAACGGTGCTATGAAAAGTTCTAAATGTCTGATAAAATGAAACCATCTATATAACAGTGATATGACAAGGCCTAATAAAAAGATTTCACCTTTAAGAAAGTGCCACGAGAACTCCTAATAAAAAAGATGCAATTTTTTTATTGCTGCAATGACTAGGTCTAAAATAAAGATGTCATCTATATCATGGTTCTATGACAAGGCATAATAAAAAGATGATGTCTATATAACGGTGCTACGACAAGGAGTAATGTAAATTTGTTATCAATATAATGGTGCTAGGTCAAGGTGTGATACAAAGATGTCATCGATATAACGTTGCTTTGACAAGGCCGAATAAAAGGATGTCATTGATAAAATGGTGCTATGAAAGGGCATGATAAAGTATGTCATCTGTTAACAGTGCTATGGCAAGTTGATGTAAACTGATGTCATCTATATAACAGTGTAATGACAAGGTCTAATAAAAGATGTCATCTATATAACGGTGCTATGACACGGTGTAATAGAATTATGCCATCTATATGATGGTGATATGACATGGACTAATACAAAGATGTCATCTATATAATAGTGCTATGAAAATGAGGAATAAAAAGATGTCATCTATGTAACGGTTCTATGACAATTCTTAACTTAAAGTTGTCATTTATATAACGGAGCAATGACAGGGCGTGATACAAAGATCTCATGACTCTAACGGTGCTATGACAAGGTGGAATAGAAAGATGGCATTTATATCAATGTGCTATGACAACGTGTAACAAAAACATATCATCTATATAACGGTGCTATTACAAGGTGTAAGAAAAAATTTCCTCTATATAATGGTGCTTTTACTTGGTCTGATAGAATGACGACATTTATACAACGGTGATATGATAAGGCCTTATATAAAGATGTTATCTATATAATGGTGCTATGACAAGGCCTAATAAAAAGATGTCATCTATATATCGGTACTATGACAAGACCTAATTAAAAGATGTCATACGTATAACACTGATATGACCAGGTTTCATAGAAAGATGCCATCTTTATAACAGTGCTGTGTTAAGGCACTGAAAAAAATGTCATCCACATATATTTGCTAAGATAAAGATGTCATCTATATAGCCCTGCTTTAACAAGGCTTAATAGAAAGATGTCACTTAAATAAAGGTGCTTTCACAAGGTCTAATAAAAAGATGTCATCTATATAACAGTGCTATGACAAATCCTAAAAAAAAGAAATCTGACTCATAAAAGGGTGCAATGATAAGGCCTAATAAAAGATGACACCTTTATCATGGTGCCATGATAAGGCCTAATAAAAAGATGTCATCTATTTATCGGTGCTATGACTAGGTCTAAAATAAAGATGTCATCTATCTAACTGTAATAGGACAGGGCCTAGTAAAAAGATGTCATCGATATTATGGTGCTATGACAACGCATAATAAAAAGATGTTGTCTATATAACGGTGTTATAAAAAGGCGTAATATGAATTTGTTATCGATCTAAATTTTCTAGGACAAGGCGTGATGCCAAGATGTTATCAATATAATGGTGCTTTCACAAGGCCTTATTAAAGGGTGTCATCGATATACTGGTGCTAGGACAAGGCTTAGTAAATAGATGTCATCTAATGAACACTGCTATGAGAAGATAAATAAAAAGGCATCTATATAATAGTGCAATTACAAGATCTAAACAAATTTCATCCATTTAAAAGTGCAATGGCAAGGTATATATATAAAATATGTCATATATATAAAGGTGCTACGACAAGGTGTATTCAAAATATATCATCTATATAACAGTGCTATGGCAAGGTCTGTTAATATACCACGTCTATATATTGGTGATATGACAAGGCCTAATAAAAAGATGTCACCTATATAATGGTGCTAGGACAAGGCCTAATAAAAGATTTAATCTATTTAACTGTGCTATGACAAGGTGTAATAGAAAGATGGCATCAACATAAATGTGCTATGGTAAGGTGTAACAAGAATATGTCATCTATATAACGGTGCTATAACAAGGCCTAAAGGAATATGGCATCTACGTAACGGTGCTATGAAAAGTTCTAAATGTCTAATAAAATGAAACCATCTATATAACAGTGATATGACAAGGCCTAATAAAAAGATTTCACCTTTAAGAAAGTGCCACGAGAACTCCTAATAAAAAAGATGCAATTTTTTTATTGCTGCAATGACTAGGTCTAAAATAAAGATGTCATCTATATCATGGTTCTATGACAAGGCATAATAAAAAGATGATGTCTGGGGCGTGGCCTGGCGCGCTAATGGAGTGGCCGCTCTAACCTGAGCTCCTGACCCTACCCGGGCTATTTTCTTCATATACGAGGCAATCGGATCCATAAAACACCCTGTGGCATGCCAGGCAGACGGGGCAAGAGGAAGGACAGAGGCAGAGGTGCAGGTCGAGCCGGAGTCGGGCGGACGAGGGAACCGGCAACCGGCTTACCTCTTCTCAACGGCGGTGTGAGGAGGGAGCGGCTCGTGCAGAGTACGGCGACGGCGGCACCCTCGTCAGAGCCTTCGCTGGAGTCTCCAGGCAGCAGGGAGAGATCCGGGCGGGCGGAGGACCACAGCGAGACCCGAGGTGCGGTGCGGCGGGCGCCGGGGAACACACAGGCGGCCCCTGCAGTGTCCAGCGAGGAGAGGACAACACGCAAGATGGCGGCGGTGAACGAAGTAGGGAGGTCGCCCCCCTCTCCCCCCACCAGATCCCGCACACAGCCAACGGCGTCGGGAGACCCTGAATGCCCCGGCATAGCGGACCCCCATTTCCACGTAGCGGGGGGCAGCCTCACTTGCCGCACAGAATCTGAACCCCTCGATGACAGGGAGGCAGCCCAGCTTATACATTCCCAAGATGGCGGCCGGGAAACGGGGGCAGCAGACGGACAGCCACAGCTGAGACCTGAGGATGGTGCCACTTTGACCATCGGGGCAAACGGAAGGGAGGTCCAGCTTTCCACTAACCCACAGGGGGAACGGGGACAGAAAACCCCTGCCACAAAACCCCAGCAGCTACAAATAGCCACGTGGAAGGAGACAGCCCTGAATAGGCTGGGAAAGTATGCTTTCCTTCCAGATGGGAAAGACCCAGGTATCCCGCCGCCCGCCACTGCTACAAGAGGGGCACCATCTACACCCCAAGTGCCACAGGGGAGAGCTCCCCTCCCACAGAGGGCCCCGAGATCTAGGAGCAGATCTAATCCAGGGCGCACCAGGAGCCCCAGCCAAGACCGCGACTGGGCCTTTAGCGGGACAAGAACGTCCAGTCCGCTGCCACCCAGTCCCCACCCGGATACTTCTATGTCATGGCCTTCCCCAGGGGTCCCAGCCATCCCGAGCTCCCCGGTCTTGATGTCATGCTCCCAGGAGGAACCTCTCCGTCCTATGGAGATATTTTCCACCCCGGTGGAGGTTGCGCTCCCTTCTCCAGATGCTTCACACCTGCAGTCCCCGCGACAAACCTTGAGAGATATCGTGGACACCCCAGCTCACGCAGGCAATATACACAGAGAAACCCTCTCTTTCTTGAGGTCCATCCCCACCAGAGCGGACTTTGAGGCGCTCATTTCTAAGTATGAGACAGCATACAAAAAGGATATCGCGGAGGTAAGGGGGCACCTCCAGACCCTTGACACCAGGGTGACATCCCAGCAATCAGCTACTGAAGCCGCCATCGCAGATCTGGCACAGCGAGTGGAGGCCCAAAATGCGCAGATTCTCCAACTCCAGCTACAACATGATGACCTAGAGAATAGGCATAGGAGAAACAATCTGCGGCTCAGGGGTATCCCGGAAGCTTCGGCGGGAGAAGACGTGAAGCAGATCATCACCACTATCTTCAACAAACTATTAAACAGAGACGCCGAGACTCCGATCGAGATCGACAGAGCGCATAGGGCCCTGGGCCCCCGCAATCCCGATCCGTCACGTCCACGAGATGTAGTATGCAGGGTCCACTTTTACAAAATCAAAGAGGAAATAGCCCGCAGAGCCTGGCGACATGGACCGGTGGACTTTGATGGCGCTAACATACAAATTTTACCAGATCTATCCAGGCGCACCCTGCAAATGAGGAAGATGCTGCGACCGGTACTGGAAGCTGTTAGAAATGCGGGAGCCTCCTACCGCTGGGGCTTCCCCTTCCACTTGATTGTACATAGAAATCGCGAGACATTCCTTCTCAAAACTCACCGGGACCTGGAGGGACTTTTCTCATTCCTGGGCTGTGATTCGTTCCAAGCTCCAAACTGGCTTCTTCCCAATGCGGAACCAACCACACGGGTGACTCGTGGGGCGCCCACCCGCAGATCGAGAATGTCCAGACCCCGAGTGGGACACGAAAGACGCGCTGGACCTATGGACAGTGAACCGTGACCTCCCTCGCCATGACCAAGCAGGAACTGCGGTGATATTTACCTATATTTTAGAGTTTTAAAGTTACTGATTTATTGCCCAGGTCATTAGATCTGATTGCTCAGGTATAGCCTGTATACTTTGTATACTGGCTATCTTCCTCTTTTTGTTACCCGAAGCCCGGTGGGTATGGTTGACGGCTACCCCAGTCTCGTAGCTAGCTTCAGACCCCCACCTAGGTTGGCATCAGCCCCCCCCCGACAGGAGGAGCGCTGATCCCCCAGAGCAGTAGCTCTTTAGTGTTTCCCCCGCGCCATATTTGGCCTTTGTATTGTTTACACTGTTTCTAACCTCATAGCCTTGTCCTTGTTTCCCCCCCACCCCAATACTCCCCCCTCCTGAACCACAACCCCCCACTACTAGGACTCCCCCATACCCAGTAGTAGCCCCCCCCCTCTCCCTCACCGGAACCTGTCGCCCCCCGACCTCCAGTGAAAGCAGGGAGTGATCCCCGGACACCCAGAGCCCCCCCGAGATGGGCGAGATAGTGATCAGCTCGTTTAATGTAAAGGGACTTAATATCCCCGAGAAACGGTCCAAGATTTTATACAACCTCCACAAGCAGAAAGCTAAAGTTGTCTTCTTCCAAGAAACCCACTTTAAGACAGGCCATATACCTGATATTCGGGATAGATACTATACAACTTGGCACCACTGCCCCAACCCGGAGGGAAAAACAAAGGGAGTATCAGTAGCCTTCCACAAATCACTTCCCCACGAGACCCTTGATGTTCAGGTCGACCCCCGGGGCAGATTTCTCTTCCTTAAAGTCAGGATATTCCACAAAATATACACATTTGCAAGCTTGTACGCTCCCAATACAGACCAGATCAGATTCGCCATCCAGACTCTCAGAATGCTGGAGGGCTTTGCGGAGGGGGTGGTCGTCATCGGAGGAGACCTGAACGTTCCCCTTAACCCCTTGGTCGACTCCTCCTCCGGGAAGGCATCCGTGTCGTTGGGCAAAATAAATAGCCTGAAGAAAGCTCTAGCAAAACTCCAGTTAGTTGACACCTGGAGGGTTCTCCACGGCCAGAAAAGAGATTATTCTTTTTTCTCACATGCCGCAGGCTCATACAGCAGGATTGACTACCTGCTCACGAGCCACCATGCATTGGACTGGGATCCCAAGGCATGGATAGGACCTATTTTGTGGTCCGACCATGCCCCGATCTTTATCTCACTGGCCCTCCCAGGCCTCTCCCCTCTTTGTTGGTCGTGGAGACTCAACGACAATCTACTCGACGACGCGGCGTGCTCTGCTGCGTTGGAACAGTCGATCCAGCACTTCCTGGAAGACCACAGAGCCGATCCAACCCCCCTACCCACCCAATGGGAGGCCCTGAAATGTGTTCTCAGGGGAGAGCTCATTAAACAGGGCTCTAGAATTAAACGGGAAAAAGCAGATCAATTTTAAAAGAGCGCTGAACGATATTAATACCCTAGAAACTACACATAAAGCCAACCCCACTAACCTTGGGCTTCTGAAACTTCAGGAGGCCAGGGAGAAACTGCAGACCCTATACAATCGATCATATCTGAGTTACAGGGATAGGGGCAGAGCACAGCTATATAGGCTAGCGAACAAATGCGGTCGTACGCTGGCCAGAACCCTCCATCCACGACCAACAGCCTCGTATATTCCTGCACTCCGGAAACCTGACGGGTCATTGGCACAATCCCCCTCAGACATAGCAGCCACCTTCAGAGAATATTACAACTCCCTTTATAATATCCAAAATCCGCCCGGCTCACCCCTGGGGCGAGGAGCCTCCTCCACAGCGATAGAAGATTATATCTCTAGCACCCCTTTACCCACGATCCCCTTAGAAGAGGCGGAGTCCCTAGAGCTGCCCTTCTCTGACCAGGAGGTTACCCAAGCAATTAAAGATTCGCCGGCTGGCAAATGCCCGGGCCCAGATGGATATACCCCCAAATTCTACAAACGATTTGGATCTCAACTGACCCCTTTCCTGACAAAAGTCTTTAATTCTATAGGGGGAGACTGCCCCTTCCCTAAGCAAGCCTTAGAGGCCACAATCTCGGTCATCCCAAAACCAGGAAAGGACACCGCGATTTGTGGGAACTACAGACCGATTTCACTCATCAATATCGATCTTAAACTTTTTGCAAAGATCATAGCTCTGAGGCTTCAGGGACTACTCCCAGGTAGGATTCATCTGGACCAAGTAGGGTTTGTTCCGGGGAGGGAGGCCAGGGACAACACTAACAAACTGTTCACCCTGATCTCACACATAGCCTCTTCCAAAACCCAGGCCTGTCTCCTCGCCTGTGATGCCGAGAAGGCGTTTGACAGGGTGAACTGGACCTTCATGTCAGCCACGTTGAAGCAGATTGGCGTTGGCCCTGGCCTCCTCTCCAAGATCCTGGCTCTGTATACTAGTCCGACCGCCAGAGTTAGAGTTAACGGCCTGCAATCTGCCCCATTCACCATAAGCAATGGCACGAGACAGGGCTGCCCCCTCTCCCCCCTTCTCTATGTCCTAACGATGGAGCACTTAGCCACGGCCATACGCAATAACCCGGACATTAAGGGCATTCAAGTTGCAGACCGCCAATATAAAACCTCCCTGTTTGCGGATGACTTGATGTTACACATTACGTCTCCACACATATCATTCCCGGCTCTCCTAAAAGAGTTTGAGCGATTCGGCGCGGTAAGCAATTTCAAAATCAACCTCTCCAAAACCGAGGCGCTCAACCTCTCCCTCCCCAGCCAGGAGGTACGCCTCCTAGAAACAAACTTTCCATTTAAATGGAAACAGCAATCCGTCAAGTATTTAGGAATCCAGATACCGGCGGACCTTTCCAAAATATATGAACTAAATTACTCCCCCCTATTAACTAAAATTGGACAAGATTTAGAGGCTTATGAGAAGAGACCGATCTCATGGTTTGGAAGGGTCAACAGCCTGAAGATGGACATACTCCCGAAACTTCTGTATGTATTCCAGGCGGCCCCGATTGGACTTCCCGGCAGCTTCTTTAGAAGACTGAGATCCATATTTTCAAAATTTGTGTGGGGGTCTTCCAGGCCAAGGGTCAGCCTCTCTACTCTCTCCAGGGGCAAAGGAGACGGGGGCATAGGTCTCCCTGATCTGAAATCCTACCACACATCGGCAGTCCTGCAGAGACTAGTAGACTGGACCCGCAGAGGGGAAGAAAAACTCTGGGTGCAATTGGAAGGGTCACTCTCTCGATTCAACCCCGCCACTGTAGCGTGGGCTGCCCCGCTAACGAAAACCCAAAAAGGAGCCCTACCCTTCCTCATGAAACATTTTCTAGACATATGGGACCCCCTGCAACACAAACACAACCTAGTCCGCAGACCTGGCCCACTCACACCCATCTTTGACAACCCAGCATTTGAACCGGGCCTACTATCTAGAGGCTTCCTTCTTTGGGAGGCATCCGAGGGAACTACAGTGGGCCAGGTGATGCGAAACGGGGTCATTCCCTCTTTAGACGATTTGAAAACTAGAGCAGGAGCCAAACGCATATCATGGTTGCTCCATAGACAGCTCCATACCTTCCTAACCACTAACAACATGACCGATAAAGTCCGGACCCCCCCCACGAAACTGGAACTACTCATACTGCAGGAAGCCCCCCCCACCCACACGATTTCTAAGCTCTACAACATTCTTACCAAGGCCCTACATTCGGGGACCCCCAGATACATAGAGAGGTGGGAAAAAGAACTAGGCCTCAAGCTCTCCGACAACGAGGTAACAAAAATTTATATCTGCACCCTCAGCTCATCTATAGCCACATCCATTAACGAGCGCAATTTTAAGATCCTTGCCCGATGGTACAGGTGCCCTGCTGATATCCATAGATTTGATAAAACAACCCCCATCACATGCTGGAGATGTCAGACAGAGGAAGGAAACATGACCCATATTTGGTGGAGCTGCCCAAGTATTAAACCCCTTTGGGACGAAATTATCAATATCTATGGGCAGGTGTCGGGCAAGTCCATTGCGAACACGCCCCAGCTGGCGCTCTTGTCGTTGCTTCCCAATTCCTTAGCCAGTGCTAGGAGAGATGTACTTCGCTTCTTCCTAGCGGCCATGAGAGCAATCATCCCTAGACATTGGAAAACTTCAGACTCTCCTACACTGGCAGAATGGGTGGTGGAACTGGAGACTATACGCTACATGGAGAGCTTATCCTCCGTGGACGAGTCTAACGACAGATATGTGTCGACTTGGGCGAGTTGGCTGGAGTACCGGGACACTCGCTTGCCGGCGATGTTGCGGGCGGCTGTGTGAACACAGGACAGTCTTCTACAAGGGCCAGGTAGCATCTACAGTGCTTCCCTGGACCACGCGTTCCCCCCGCACTGGTGTTACAGTCCGGACCAACAAATCAAGGGATGCTTGACACACTCCTTATCCAATAGCTAACACTGGAGCCACATACTAGTGGCCTACCACCCCAAATCCACTAGATCCTTCCCCCCCTTCCCTTCACCTTACCCCGAAAGGTGTCCCGTAGCACTATAAGTTACAGAGATCCGGTCAAGGATGTCCACTTAATCTTAACATGTTATGTATTGTATTGATGTCAAATGGAAATTGAATGTCGTACTCTCTAAATACCGATTGTATAAGCATTTACTATGTTGCTCCCTCACGGCCCTCCCATTCCCCGAACCATTGCCTTCTGTACCCTTCTCCCTCCCCCCCCCTCCCATCTTTCCTGTTCTTGTTCCTTCATTTATGTCAAACTTAACTGCTGTTTGAAAACCAATAAAAATTGATTATACTAAAAAGATGATGTCTATATAACGGTGCTACGACAAGGAGTAATGTAAATTTGTTATCAATATAATGGTGCTGGGTCAAGGTGTGATACAAAGATGTCATCGATATAACGTTGCTTTGACAAGGCCGAATAAAAGGATGTCATTGATAAAATGGTGCTATGAAAGGGCATGATAAAGTATGTCATCTGTTAACAGTGCTATGGCAAGTTGATGTAAACTGATATCATCTATATAACAGTGTAATGACAAGGTCTAATAAAAGATGTCATCTATATAACGGTGCTATGACAAGGTGTAATAGAATTATGCCATCTATATGATGGTGATATGACATGGACTAATACAAAGATGTCATCTATATAATAGTGCTATGAAAATGAGGAATAAAAAGATGTCATCTATGTAACGGTTCTATGACAATTCTTAACTTTAAGTTGTCATTTATATAACGGAGCAATGACAGGGCGTGATACAAAGATCTCATGACTCTAACGGTGCTATGACAAGGTGGAATAGAAAGATGGCATTTATATCAATGTGCTATGACAACGTGTAACAAAAACATATCATTTATATAACGTTGCTATTACAAGATGTAAGAAAAAATGTCCTCTATATAATGGTGCTTTTACTTGGTCTGATAGAATGACGACATTTATACAACGGTGATATGATAAGGCCTTATATAAAGATGTTATCTATATAATGGTGCTATGACAAAGCCTAATAAAAAGATGTCATCTATATATCGGTACTATGACAAGACCTAATTAAAAGATGTCATACGTATAACACTGATATGACCAGGTTTCATAGAAAGATGCCATCTTTATAACAGTGCTGTGTTAAGGCACTGAAAAAAAATGTCATCCACATATATTTGCTAAGATAAAGATGTCATCTATATAGCCCTGCTTTAACAAGGCTTAATAGAAAGATGTCACTTAAATAAAGGTGCTTTCACAAGGTCTAATAAAAAGATGTCATCTATATAACAGTGCTATGACAAATCCTAAAAAAAAGAAATCTGACTCATAAAGGGTGCAATGATAAGGCCTAATAAAAGATGACACCTTTATCATGGTGCCATGATAAGGCCTAATAAAAAGATGTCATCTATTTATCGGTGCTATGACTAGGTCTAAAATAAAGATGTCATCTATCTAACTGTAATAGGACAGGGCCTAGTAAAAAGATGTCATCGATATTATGGTGCTATGACAACGCATAATAAAAAGATGTTGTCTATATAACGGTGTTATAAAAAGGCGTAATATGAATTTGTTATCGATCTAAATTTTCTAGGACAAGACGTGATGCCAAGATGTTATCAATATAATGGTGCTTTCACAAGGCCATATTAAAGGGTGTCATCGATATACTGGTGCTAGGACAAGGCCTAGTAAATAGATGTCATCTAATTAACACTGCTATGAGAAGATAAAATAAAAAGGCATCTATATAATGGTGCAATTACAAGGTCTAAAAAAATGTCATCTATTTAAAAGTGCAATGGCAAGGTATATATATAAAAATATGTCATATATATAAAGGTGCTACGACAAGGTGTATTAAAAAGATATCATCTATATAACAGTGCTATGGCAAGGTCTGTAAATATACCACGTCTATATATTGGTGATATGACAAGGCCTAATAAAAAGATGTCACCTATATAATGGTGCTAGGACAAGGCCTAATAAAAGATTTAATCTATTTAACTGTGCTATGACAAGGTGTAATAGAAAGATGGCATCAACATAAATGTGCTATGGTAAGGTGTAACAAGAATATGTCATCTATATAACGGTGCTATAACAAGGCCTAAAGGAATATGGCATCTACGTAACGGTGCTATGAAAAGTTCTAAATGTCTGATAAAATGACACCATCTATATAACAGTGATATGACAAGGCCTAATAAAAAGATTTCACCTTTAAGAAAGTGCCACGAGAACTCCTAATAAAAAAGATGCAATTTTTTTATTGCTGCAATGACTAGGTCTAAAATAAAGATGTCATCTATATCATGGTTCTATGACAAGGCATAATAAAAAGATGATGTCTATATAACGGTGCTACGACAAGGAGTAATGTAAATTTGTTATCAATATAATGGTGCTAGGTCAAGGTGTGATACAAAGATGTCATCGATATAACGTTGCTTTGACAAGGCCGAATAAAAGGATGTCATTGATAAAATGGTGCTATGAAAGGGCATGATAAAGTATGTCATCTGTTAACAGTGCTATGGCAAGTTGATGTAAACTGATGTCATCTATATAACAGTGTAATGACAAGGTCTAATAAAAGATGTCATCTATATAACGGTGCTATGACAAGGTGTAATAGAATTATGCCATCTATATGATGGTGATATGACATGGACTAATACAAAGATGTCATCTATATAATAGTGCTATGAAAATGAGGAATAAAAGGATGTCATCTATGTAACGGTTCTATGACAATTCTTAACTTAAAGTTGTCATTTATATAACGGAGCAATGACAGGGCGTGATACAAAGATCTCATGACTCTAACGGTGCTATGACAAGGTGGAATAGAAAGATGGCATTTATATCAATGTGCTATGACAACGTGTAACAAAAACATATCATCTATATAACGGTGCTATTACAAGGTGTAAGAAAAAATTTCCTCTATATAATGGTGCTTTTACTTGGTCTGATAGAATGACAACATTTATACAACGGTGATATGATAAGACCTTATATAAAGATGTTATCTATATAATGGTGCTATGACAAGGCCTAATAAAAAGATGTCATCTATATATCGGTACTATGACAAGACCTAATTAAAAGATGTCATACGTATAACACTGATATGACCAGGTTTCATAGAAAGATGGCATCTTTATAACAGTGCTGTGTTAAGGCACTGAAAAAAAATGTCATCCACATATATTTGCTAAGATAAAGATGTCATCTATATAGCCCTGCTTTAACAAGGCTTAATAGAAAGATGTCACTTAAATAAAGGTGCTTTCACAAGGTCTAATAAAAAGATGTCATCTATATAACAGTGCTATGACAAATCCTAAAAAAAAGAAATCTGACTCATAAAAGGGTGCAATGATAAGGCCTAATAAAAGATGACACCTTTATCATGGTGCCATGATAAGGCCTAATAAAAAGACGTCATCTATTTATCGGTGCTATGACTAGGTCTAAAATAAAGATGTCATCTATCTAACTGTAATAGGACAGGGCCTAGTAAAAAGATGTCATCGATATTATGGTGCTATGACAACGCATAATAAAAAGATGTTGTCTATATAACGGTGTTATAAAAAGGCGTAATATGAATTTCTTATCGATCTAAATTTTCTAGGACAAGGCGTGATGCCAAGATGTTATCAATATAATGGTGCTTTCACAAGGCCTTATTAAAGGGTGTCATCGATATACTGGTGCTAGGACAAGGCTTAGTAAATAGATGTCATCTAATGAACACTGCTATGAGAAGATAAATAAAAAGGCATCTATATAATGGTGCAATTACAAGGTCTAAACAAATTTCATCCATTTAAAAGTGCAATGGCAAGGTATATATATAAAAATATGTCATATATATAAAGGTGCTACGACAAGGTGTATTCAAAATATATCATCTATATAACAGTGCTATGGCAAGGTCTGTTAATATACCACGTCTATATATTGGTGATATGACAAGGCCTAATAAAAGATTTAATCTATTTAACTGTGCTATGACAAGGTGTAATAGAAAGATGGCATCAACATAAATGTGCTATGGTAAGGTGTAACAAAAATATGTCATCTATATAACGGTGCTATAACAAGGCCTAAAGGAATATGGCATCTACGTAACGGTGCTATGAAAAGTTCTAAATGTCTGATAAAATGAAACCATCTATATAACAGTGATATGACAAGGCCTAATAAAAAGATTTCACCTTTAAGAAAGTGCCACGAGAACTCCTAATAAAAAAGATGCAATTTTTTTATTGCTGCAATGACTAGGTCTAAAATAAAGATGTCATCTATATCATGGTTCTATGACAAGGCATAATAAAAAGATGATGTCTATATAACGGTGCTACGACAAGGAGTAATGTAAATTTGTTATCAATATAATGGTGCTAGGTCAAGGTGTGATACAAAGATGTCATCGATATAACGTTGCTTTGACAAGGCCGAATAAAAGGATGTCATTGATAAAATGGTGCTATGAAAGGGCATGATAAAGTATGTCATCTGTTAACAGTGCTATGGCAAGTTGATGTAAACTGATGTCATCTATATAACAGTGTAATGACAAGGTCTAATAAAAGATGTCATCTATATAACGGTGCTATGACACGGTGTAATAGAATTATGCCATCTATATGATGGTGATATGACATGGACTAATACAAAGATGTCATCTATATAATAGTGCTATGAAAATGAGGAATAAAAAGATGTCATCTATGTAACGGTTCTATGACAATTCTTAACTTAAAGTTGTCATTTATATAACGGAGCAATGACAGGGCGTGATACAAAGATCTCATGACTCTAACGGTGCTATGACAAGGTGGAATAGAAAGATGGCATTTATATCAATGTGCTATGACAACATGTAACAAAAACATATCATCTATATAACGGTGCTATTACAAGGTGTAAGAAAAAATGTCCTCTATATAATGGTGCTTTTACTTGGTCTGATAGAATGACGACATTTATACAACGGTGATATGATAAGGCCTTATATAAAGATGTTATCTATATAATGGTGCTATGACAAGGCCTAATAAAAAGATGTCATCTATATATCGGTACTATGACAAGACCTAATTAAAAGATGTCATACGTATAACACTGATATGACCAGGTTTCATAGAAAGATGCCATCTTTATAACAGTGCTGTGTTAAGGCACTGAAAAAAATGTCATCCACATATATTTGCTAAGATAAAGATGTCATCTATATAGCCCTGCTTTAACAAGGCTTAATAGAAAGATGTCACTTAAATAAAGGTGCTTTCACAAGGTCTAATAAAAAGATGTCATCTATATAACAGTGCTATGACAAATCCTAAAAAAAAGAAATCTGACTCATAAAAGGGTGCAATGATAAGGCCTAATAAAAGATGACACCTTTATCATGGTGCCATGATAAGGCCTAATAAAAAGATGTCATCTATTTATCGGTGCTATGACTAGGTCTAAAATAAAGATGTCATCTATCTAACTGTAATAGGACAGGGCCTAGTAAAAATATGTCATCGATATTATGGTGCTATGACAACGCATAATAAAAAGATGTTGTCTATATAACGGTGTTATAAAAAGGCGTAATATGAATTTGTTATCGATCTAAATTTTCTAGGACAAGGCGTGATGCCAAGATGTTATCAATATAATGGTGCTTTCACAAGGCCTTATTAAAGGGTGTCATCGATATACTGGTGCTAGGACAAGGCTTAGTAAATAGATGTCATCTAATGAACACTGCTATGAGAAGATAAATAAAAAGGCATCTATATAATGGTGCAATTACAAGGTCTAAACAAATTTCATCCATTTAAAAGTGCAATGGCAAGGTATATATATAAAAATATGTCATATATATAAAGGTGCTACGACAAGGTGTATTCAAAATATATCATCTATATAAAAGTGCTATGGCAAGGTCTGTTAATATACCACGTCTATATATTGGTGATATGACAAGGCCTAATAAAAAGATGTCACCTATATAATGGTGCTAGGACAAGGCCTAATAAAAGATTTAATCTATTTAACTGTGCTATGACAAGGTGTAATAGAAAGATGGCATCAAGATAAATGTGCTATGGTAAGGTGTAACAAGAATATGTCATCTATATAACGGTGCTATAACAAGGCCTAAAGGAATATGGCATCTACGTAACGGTGCTATGAAAAGTTCTAAATGTCTGATAAAATGAAACCATCTATATAACAGTGATATGACAAGGCCTAATAAAAAGATTTCACCTTTAAGAAAGTGCCACGAGAACTCCTAATAAAAAAGATGCAATTTTTTTATTGCTGCAATGACTAGGTCTAAAATAAAGATGTCATCTATATCATGGTTCTATGACAAGGCATAATAAAAAGATGATGTCTATATAACGGTGCTACGACAAGGAGTAATGTAAATTTGTTATCAATATAATGGTGCTGGGTCAAGGTGTGATACAAAGATGTCATCGATATAACGTTGCTTTGACAAGGCCGAATAAAAGGATGTCATTGATAAAATGGTGCTATGAAAGGGCATGATAAAGTATGTCATCTGTTAACAGTGCTATGGCAAGTTGATGTAAACTGATGTCATCTATATAACAGTGTAATGACAAGGTCTAATAAAAGATGTCATCTATATAACGGTGCTATGACAAGGTGTAATAGAATTATGCCATCTATATGATGGTGATATGACATGGACTATACAAAGATGTCACCTATATAATAGTGCTATGAAAATGAGGAATAAAAAGATGTAATCTATGTAACGGTTCTATGACAATTCTTAACTTAAAGTTGTCATTTATATAACGGAGCAATGACAGGGCGTGATACAAAGATATCATGACTCTAACGGTGCTATGACAAGGTGGAATAGAAAGATGGCATTTATATCAATGTGCTATGACAACGTGTAACAAAAACATATCATCTATATAACGGTGCTATTACAAGGTGTAAGAAAAAATTTCCTCTATATAATGGTGCTTTTACTTGGTCTGATAGAATGACGACATTTATACAACGGTGATATGATAAGGCCTTATATAAAGATGTTATCTATATAATGGTGCTATGACAAGGCCTAATAAAAAGATGTCATCTATATGTCGGTACTATGACAGGACCTAATTAAAAGATGTCATACGTATAACACTGATATGACCAGGTTTCATAGAAAGATGCCATCTTTATAACAGTGCTGTGTTAAGGCACTGAAAAAAATGTCATCCACATATATTTGCTAAGATAAAGATGTCATCTATATAGCCCTGCTTTAACAAGGCTTAATAGAAAGATGTCACTTAAATAAAGGTGCTTTCACAAGGTCTAATAAAAAGATGTCATCTATATAACAGTGCTATGACAAATCCTAAAAAAAAGAAATCTGACTCATAAAAGGGTGCAATGATAAGACCTAATAAAAGATGACACCTTTATCATGGTGCCATGATAAGGCCTAATAAAAAGATGTCATCTATTTATCGGTGCTATGACTAGGTCTAAAATAAAGATGTCATCTATCTAACTGTAATAGGACAGGGCCTAGTAAAAATATGTCATCGATATTATGGTTCTATGACAACGCATAATAAAAAGATGTTGTCTATATAACGGTGTTATAAAAAGGCGTAATATGAATTTGTTATCGATCTAAATTTTCTAGGACAAGGCGTGATGCCAAGATGTTATCAATATAATGGTGCTTTCACAAGGCCTTATTAAAGGGTGTCATCGATATACTGGTGCTAGGACAAGGCTTAGTAAATAAATGTCATCTAATGAACACTGCTATGAGAAGATAAATAAAAAGGCATCTATATAATGGTGCAATTACAAGGTCTAAACAAATTTCATCCATTTAAAAGTGCAATGGCAAGGTATATATATAAAAATATGTCATATATATAAAGGTGCTACGACAAGGTGTATTCAAAATATATCATCTATATAACAGTGCTATGGCAAGGTCTGTTAATATACCACGTCTATATATTGGTGATATGACAAGGCCTAATAAAAAGATGTCACCTATATAATGGTGCTAGGACAAGGCCTAATAAAAGATTTAATCTATTTAACTGTGCTATGACAAGGTGTAATAGAAAGATGGCATCAACATAAATGTGCTATGGTAAGGTGTAACAAGAATATGTCATCTATATAACGGTGCTATAACAAGGCCTAAAGGAATATGGCATCTACGTAACGGTGCTATGAAAAGTTCTAAATGTCTGATAAAATGAAACCATCTATATAACAGTGATATGACAAGGCCTAATAAAAAGATTTCACCTTTAAGAAAGTGCCACGAGAACTCCTAATAAAAAAGATGCAATTTTTTTATTGCTGCAATGACTAGGTCTAAAATAAAGATGTCATCTATATCATGGTTCTATGACAAGGCATAATAAAAAGATGATGTCTATATAACGGTGCTACGACAAGGAGTAATGTAAATTTGTTATCAATATAATGGTGCTAGGTCAAGGTGTGATACAAAGATGTCATCGATATAACGTTGCTTTGACAAGGCCGAATAAAAGGATGTCATTGATAAAATGGTGCTATGAAAGGGCATGATAAAGTATGTCATCTGTTAACAGTGCTATGGCAAGTTGATGTAAACTGATGTCATCTATATAACAGTGTAATGACAAGGTCTAATAAAAGATGTCATCTATATAACGGTGCTATGACACGGTGTAATAGAATTATGCCATCTATATGATGGTGATATGACATGGACTAATACAAAGATGTCATCTATATAATAGTGCTATGAAAATGAGGAATAAAAAGATGTCATCTATGTAACGGTTCTATGACAATTCTTAACTTAAAGTTGTCATTTATATAACGGAGCAATGACAGGGCGTGATACAAAGATCTCATGACTCTAACGGTGCTATGACAAGGTGGAATAGAAAGATGGCATTTATATCAATGTGCTATGACAACGTGTAACAAAAACATATCATCTATATAACGGTGCTATTACAAGGTGTAAGAAAAAATTTCCTCTATATAATGGTGCTTTTACTTGGTCTGATAGAATGACGACATTTATACAACGGTGATATGATAAGGCCTTATATAAAGATGTTATCTATATAATGGTGCTATGACAAGGCCTAATAAAAAGATGTCATCTATATATCGGTACTATGACAAGACCTAATTAAAATATGTCATACGTATAACACTGATATGACCAGGTTTCATAGAAAGATGCCATCTTTATAACAGTGCTGTGTTAAGGCACTGAAAAAAATGTCATCCACATATATTTGCTAAGATAAAGATGTCATCTATATAGCCCTGCTTTAACAAGGCTTAATAGAAAGATGTCACTTAAATAAAGGTGCTTTCACAAGGTCTAATAAAAAGATGTAATCTATATAACAGTGCTATGACAAATCCTAAAAAAAAGAAATCTGACTCATAAAAGGGTGCAATGATAAGGCCTAATAAAAGATGACACCTTTATCATGGTGCCATGATAAGGCCTAATAAAAAGATGTCATCTATTTATCGGTGCTATGACTAGGTCTAAAATAAAGATGTCATCTATCTAACTGTAATACGACAGGGCCTAGTAAAAAGATGTCATCGATATTATGGTGCTATGACAACGCATAATAAAAAGATGTTGTCTATATAACGGTGTTATAAAAAGGCGTAATATGAATTTGTTATCGATCTAAATTTTCTAGGACAAGGCGTGATGCCAAGATGTTATCAATATAATGGTGCTTTCACAAGGCCTTATTAAAGGGTGTCATCGATATACTGGTGCTAGGACAAGGCTTAGTAAATAGATGTCATCTAATGAACACTGCTATGAGAAGATAAATAAAAAGGCATCTATATAATGGTGCAATTACAAGGTCTAAACAAATTTCATCCATTTAAAAGTGCAATGGCAAGGTATATATATAAAAATATGTCATATATATAAAGGTGCTACGACAAGGTGTATTCAAAATATATCATCTATATAACAGTGCTATGGCAAGGTCTGTTAATATACCACGTCTATATATTGGTGATATGACAAGGCCTAATAAAAAGATGTCACCTATATAATGGTGCTAGGACAAGGCCTAATAAAAGATTTAATCTATTTAACTGTGCTATGACAAGGTGTAATAGAAAGATGGCATCAACATAAATGTGCTATGGTAAGGTGTAACAAGAATATGTCATCTATATAACGGTGCTATAACAAGGCCTAAAGGAATATGGCATCTACGTAACGGTGCTATGAAAAGTTCTAAATGTCTGATAAAATGAAACCATCTATATAACAGTGATATGACAAGGCCTAATAAAAAGATTTCACCTTTAAGAAAGTGCCACGAGAACTCCTAATAAAAAAGATGCAATTTTTTATTGCTGCAATGACTAGGTCTAAAATAAAGATGTCATCTATATCATGGTTCTATGACAAGGCATAATAAAAAGATGATGTCTATATAACGGTGCTACGACAAGGAGTAATGTAAATTTGTTATCAATATAATGGTGCTAGGTCAAGGTGTGATACAAAGATGTCATCGATATAACGTTGCTTTGACAAGGCCGAATAAAAGGATGTCATTGATAAAATGGTGCTATGAAAGTGCATGATAAAGTATGTCATCTGTTAACAGTGCTATGGCAAGTTGATGTAAACTGATGTCATCTATATAACAGTGTAATGACAAGGTCTAATAAAAGATGTCATCTATATAACGGTGCTATGACAAGGTGCAATAGAATTATGCCATCTATATGATGGTGATATGACATGGACTATACAAAGATGTCATCTATATAATAGTGCTATGAAAATGAGGAATAAAAAGATGTAATCTATGTAACGGTTCTATGACAATTCTTAACTTAAAGTTGTCATTTATATAACGGAGCAATGACAGGGCGTGATACAAAGATATCATGACTCTAACGGTGCTATGACAAGGTGGAATAGAAAGATGGCATTTATATCAATGTGCTATGACAACGTGTAACAAAAACATATCATCTATATAACGGTGCTATTACAAGGTGTAAGAAAAAATTTCCTCTATATAATGGTGCTTTTACTTGGTCTGATAGAATGACGACATTTATACAACGGTGATATGATAAGGCCTTATATAAAGATGTTATCTATATAATGGTGCTATGACAAGGCCTAATAAAAAGATGTCATCTATATATCGGTACTATGACAAGACCTAATTAAAAGATGTCATACGTATAACACTGATATGACCAGGTTTCATAGAAAGATGCCATCTTTATAACAGTGCTGTGTTAAGGCACTGAAAAAAATGTCATCCACATATATTTGCTAAGATAAAGATGTCATCTATATAGCCCTGCTTTAACAAGGCTTAATAGAAAGATGTCACTTAAATAAAGGTGCTTTCACAAGGTCTAATAAAAAGATGTCATCTATATAACAGTGCTATGACAAATCCTAAAAAAAAGAAATCTGACTCATAAAAGGGTGCAATGATAAGGCCTAATAAAAGAAGACACCTTTATCATGGTGCCATGATAAGGCCTAATAAAAAGATGTCATCTATTTATCGGTGCTATGACTAGGTCTAAAATAAAGATGTCATCTATCTAACTGTAATAGGACAGGGCCTAGTAAAAAGATGTCATCGATATTATGGTGCTATGACAACGCATAATAAAAAGATGTTGTCTATATAACGGTGTTATAAAAAGGCGTAATATGAATTTGTTATCGATCTAAATTTTCTAGGACAAGGCGTGATGCCAAGATGTTATCAATATAATGGTGCTTTCACAAGGCCTTATTAAAGGGTGTCATCGATATACTGGTGCTAGGACAAGGCTTAGTAAATAGATGTCATCTAATGAACCTGCTATGAGAAGATAAATAAAAAGGCATCCATATAATGGTGCAATTACAAGGTCTAAACAAATTTCATCCATTTAAAAGTGCAATGGCAAGGTATATATATAAAAATATGTCATATATAAAGGTGCTACGACAAGGTGTATTCAAAATATATCATCTATATAACAGTGCTATGGCAAGGTCTGTTAATATACCACGTCTATATATTGGTGATATGACAATGCCTAATAAAAAGATGTCACCTATATAATGATGCTAGGACAAGGCCTAATAAAAGATTTAATCTATTTAACTGTGCTATGACAAGGTGTAATAGAAAGATGGCATCAACATAAATGTGCTATGGTAAGGTGTAACAAGAATATGTCATCTATATAACGGTGCTATAAGAAGGCCTAAAGGAATATGGCATCTACGTAACGGTGCTATGAAAAGTTCTAAATGTCTGATAAAATGAAACCATCTATATAACAGTGATATGACAAGGCCTAATAAAAAGATTTCACCTTTAAGAAAGTGCCACGAGAACTCCTAATAAAAAAGATGCAATTTTTTTATTGCTGCAATGACTAGGTCTAAAATAAAGATGTCATCTATATCATGGTTCTATGACAAGGCATAATAAAAAGATGATGTCTATATAACGGTGCTACGACAAGGAGTAATGTAAATTTGTTATCAATATAATGGTGCTAGGTCAAGGTGTGATACAAAGATGTCATCGATATAACGTTGCTTTGACAAGGCCGAATAAAAGGATGTCATTGATAAAATGGTGCTATGAAAGGGCATGATAAAGTATGTCATCTGTTAACAGTGCTATGGCAAGTTGATGTAAACTGATGTCATTTATATAACAGTGTAATGACAAGGTCTAATAAAAGATGTCATCTATATAACGGTGCTATGACAAGGTGTAATAGAATTATGCCATCTATATGATGGTGATATGACACGGACTAATACAAAGATGTCATCTATATAATAGTGCTATGAAAATTAGGAATAAAAAGATGTAATCTATGTAACGGTTCTATGACAATTCTTAACTTAAAGTTGTCATTTATATAACGGAGCAATGACAGGGCGTGATACAAAGATCTCATGACTCTAACGGTGCTATGACAAGGTGGAATAGAAAGATGGCATTTATATCAATGTGCTATGACAACGTGTAACAAAAACATATCATCTATATAACGGTGCTATTACAAGGTGTAAGAAAAAATTTCCTCTATATAATGGTGCTTTTACTTGGTCTGATAGAATGACGACATTTATACAACGGTGATATGATAAGGCCTTATATAAAGACGTTATCTATATAATGGTGCTATGACAAGGCCTAATAAAAAGATGTCATCTATATATCGGTACTATGACAAGACCTAATTAAAAGATGTCATACGTATAACACTGATATGACCAGGTTTCATAGAAAGATGCCATCTTTATAACAGTGCTGTGTTAAGGCACTGAAAAAAATGTCATCCACATATATTTGCTAAGATAAAGATGTCATCTATATAGCCCTGCTTTAACAAGGCTTAATAGAAAGATGTCACTTAAATAAAGGTGCTTTCACAAGGTCTAATAAAAAGATGTCATCTATATAACAGTGCTATGACAAATCCTAAAAAAAAGAAATCTGACTCATAAAAGAGTGCAATGATAAGGCCTAATAAAAGATGACACCTTTATCATGGTGCCATGATAAGGCCTAATAAAAAGATGTCATCTATTTATCGGTGCTATGACTAGGTCTAAAATAAAGATGTCATCTATCTAACTGTAATAGGACAGGGCCTAGTAAAAAGATGTCATCGATATTATGGTGCTATGACAACGCATAATAAAAAGATGTTGTCTATATAACGGTGTTATAAAAAGGCGTAATATGAATTTGTTATCGATCTAAATTTTCTAGGACAAGGCGTGATGCCAAGATGTTATCAATATAATGGTGCTTTCACAAGGCCTTATTAAAGGGTGTCATCGATATACTGGTGCTAGGACAAGGCTTAGTAAATAGATGTCATCTAATGAACACTGCTATGAGAAGATAAATAAAAAGGCATCTATATAATGGTGCAATTACAAGGTCTAAACAAATTTCATCCATTTAAAAGTGCAATGGCAAGGTATATATATAAAAATATGTCATATATATAAAGGTGCTACGACAAGGTGTATTCAAAATATATCATCTATATAACAGTGCTATGGCAAGGTCTGTTAATATACCACGTCTATATATTGGTGATATGACAAGGCCTAATAAAAAGATGTCACCTATATTATGGTGCTAGGACAAGGCCTAATAAAAGATTTAATCTATTTAACTGTGCTATGACAAGGTGTAATAGAAAGATGGCATCAACATAAATGTGCTATGGTAAGGTGTAACAAGAATATGTCATCTATATAACGGTGCTATAACAAGGCCTAAAGGAATATGGCATCTACGTAACGGTGCTATGAAAAGTTCTAAATGTTTGATAAAATGAAACCATCTATATAACAGTGATATGACAAGGCCTAATAAAAAGATTTCACCTTTAAGAAAGTGCCACGAGAACTCCTAATAAAAAAGATGCAATTTTTTTATTGCTGCAATGACTAGGTCTAAAATAAAGATGTCATCTATATCATGGTTCTATGACAAGGCATAATAAAAAGATGATGTCTATATAACGGTGCTACGACAAGGAGTAATGTAAATTTGTTATCAATATAATGGTGCTAGGTCAAGGTGTGATACAAAGATGTCATCGATATAACGTTGCTTTGACAAGGCCGAATAAAAGGATGTCATTGATAAAATGGTGCTATGAAAGGGCATGATAAAGTATGTCATCTGTTAACAGTGCTATGGCAAGTTGATGTAAACTGATGTCATCTATATAACAGTGTAATGACAAGGTCTAATAAAAGATGTCATCTATATAACGGTGCTATGACACGGTGTAATAGAATTATGCCATCTATATGATGGTGATATGACATGGACTAATACAAAGATGTCATCTATATAATAGTGCTATGAAAATGAGGAATAAAAAGATGTCATCTATGTAACGGTTCTATGACAATTCTTAACTTAAAGTTGTCATTTATATAACGGAGCAATGACAGGGCGTGATACAAAGATCTCATGACTCTAACGGTGCTATGACAAGGTGGAATAGAAAGATGGCATTTATATCAATGTGCTATGACAACGTGTAACAAAAACATATCATCTATATAACGGTGCTATTACAAGGTGTAAGAAAAAATTTCCTCTATATAATGGTGCTTTTACTTGGTCTGATAGAATGACGACATTTATACAACGGTGATATGATAAGGCCTTATATAAAGATGTTATCTATATAATGGTGCTATGACAAGGCCTAATAAAAAGATGTCATCTATATATCGGTACTATGACAAGACCTAATTAAAAGATGTCATACGTATAACACTGATATGACCAGGTTTCATAGAAAGATGCCATCTTTATAACAGTGCTGTGTTAAGGCACTGAAAAAAATGTCATCCACATATATTTGCTAAGATAAAGATGTCATCTATATAGCCCTGCTTTAACAAGGCTTAATAGAAAGATGTCACTTAAATAAAGGTGCTTTCACAAGGTCTAATAAAAAGATGTCATCTATATAACAGTGCTATGACAAATCCTAAAAAAAAGAAATCTGACTCATAAAAGGGTGCAATGAAAAGGCCTAATAAAAGATGACACCTTTATCATGGTGCCATGATAAGGCCTAATAAAAAGATGTCATCTATTTATCTG
Organism: Gastrophryne carolinensis; assembly: GCA_027917425.1. Taxonomy (NCBI): domain Eukaryota; kingdom Metazoa; phylum Chordata; class Amphibia; order Anura; family Microhylidae; genus Gastrophryne; species Gastrophryne carolinensis. Next base: position 32,745 of record JAQIHN010000532.1, on the reverse strand, counting down.
TGCTATGACTAGGTCTAAAATAAAGATGTCATCTATCTAACTGTAATAGGACAGGGCCTAGTAAAAAGATGTCATCGATATTATGGTGCTATGACAACGCATAATAAAAAGATGTTGTCTATATAACGGTGTTATAAAAAGGCGTAATATGAATTTGTTATCGATCTAAATTTTCTAGGACAAGGCGTGATGCCAAGATGTTATCAATATAATGGTGCTTTCACAAGGCTTCATTAAAGGGTGTCATCGATATACTGGTGCTAGGACAAGGCTTAGTAAATAGATGTCATCTAATGAACACTGCTATGAGAAGATAAATAAAAAGGCATCTATATAATGGTGCAATTACAAGGTCTAAACAAATTTCATCCATTTAAAAGTGCAATGGCAAGGTATATATATAAAAATATGTCATATATATAAAGGTGCTACGACAAGGTGTATTCAAAATATATCATCTATATAACAGTGCTATGGCAAGGTCTGTTAATATACCACGTCTATATATTGGTGATATGACAAGGCCTAATAAAAAGATGTCACCTATATAATGGTGCTAGGACAAGGCCTAATAAAAGATTTAATCTATTTAACTGTGCTATGACAAGGTGTAATAAAAAGATGGCATCAACATAAATGTGCTATGGTAAGGTGTAACAAGAATATGTCATCTATATAACGGTGCTATAACAAGGCCTAAAGGAATATGGCATCTACGTAACGGTGCTATGAAAAGTTCTAAATGTCTGATAAAATGAAACCATCTATATAACAGTGATATGACAAGGCCTAATAAAAAGATTTCACCTTTAAGAAAGTGCCACGAGAACTCCTAATAAAAAAGATGCAATTTTTTTATTGCTGCAATGACTAGGTCTAAAATAAAGATGTCATCTATATCATGGTTCTATGACAAGGCATAATAAAAAGATGATGTCTATATAACGGTGCTACGACAAGGAGTAATGTAAATTTGTTATCAATATAATGGTGCTAGGTCAAGGTGTGATACAAAGATGTCATCGATATAACGTTGCTTTGACAAGGCCGAATAAAAGGATGTCATTGATAAAATGGTGCTATGAAAGTGCATGATAAAGTATGTCATCTGTTAACAGTGCTATGGCAAGTTGATGTAAACTGATGTCATCTATATAACAGTGTAATGACAAGGTCTAATAAAAGATGTCATCTATATAACGGTGCTATGACAAGGTGTAATAGAATTATGCCATCTATATGATGGTGATATGACATGGACTATACAAAGATGTCATCTATATAATAGTGCTATGAAAATGAGGAATAAAAAGATGTAATCTATGTAACGGTTCTATGACAATTCTTAACTTAAAGTTGTCATTTATATAACGGAGCAATGACAGGGCGTGATACAAAGATATCATGACTCTAACGGTGCTATGACAAGGTGGAATAGAAAGATGGCATTTATATCAATGTGCTATGACAACGTGTAACAAAAACATATCATCTATATAACGGTGCTATTACAAGGTGTAAGAAAAAATTTCCTCTATATAATGGTGCTTTTACTTGGTCTGATAGAATGACGACATTTATACAACGGTGATATGATAAGGCCTTATATAAAGATGTTATCTATATAATGGTGCTATGACAAGGCCTAATAAAAAGATGTCATCTATATATCGGTACTATGACAAGACCTAATTAAAAGATGTCATACGTATAACACTGATATGACCAGGTTTCATAGAAAGATGCCATCTTTATAACAGTGCTGTGTTAAGGCACTGAAAAAAATGTCATCCACATATATTTGCTAAGATAAAGATGTCATCTATATAGCCCTGCTTTAACAAGGCTTAATAGAAAGATGTCACTTAAATAAAGGTGCTTTCACAAGGTCTAATAAAAAGATGTCATCTATATAACAGTGCTATGACAAATCCTAAAAAAAAGAAATCTGACTCATAAAAGGGTGCAATGATAAGGCCTAATAAAAGAAGACACCTTTATCATGGTGCCATGATAAGGCCTAATAAAAAGATGTCATCTATTTATCGGTGCTATGACTAGGTCTAAAATAAAGATGTCATCTATCTAACTGTAATAGGACAGGGCCTAGTAAAAAGATGTCATCGATATTATGGTGCTATGACAACGCATAATAAAAAGATGTTGTCTATATAACGGTGTTATAAAAAGGCGTAATATGAATTTGTTATCGATCTAAATTTTCTAGGACAAGGCGTGATGCCAAGATGTTATCAATATAATGGTGCTTTCACAAGGCCTTATTAAAGGGTGTCATCGATATACTGGTGCTAGGACAAGGCTTAGTAAATAGATGTCATCTAATGAACACTGCTATGAGAAGATAAATAAAAAGGCATCCATATAATGGTGCAATTACAAGGTCTAAACAAATTTCATCCATTTAAAAGTGCAATGGCAAGGTATATATATAAAAATATGTCATATATAAAGGTGCTACGACAAGGTGTATTCAAAATATATCATCTATATAACAGTGCTATGGCAAGGTCTGTTAATATACCACGTCTATATATTGGTGATATGACAAGGCCTAATAAAAAGATGTCACCTATATAATGATGCTAGGACAAGGCCTAATAAAAGATTTAATCTATTTAACTGTGCTATGACAAGGTGTAATAGAAAGATGGCATCAACATAAATGTGCTATGGTAAGGTGTAACAAGAATATGTCATCTATATAACGGTGCTATAAGAAGGCCTAAAGGAATATGGCATCTACGTAACGGTGCTATGAAAAGTTCTAAATGTCTGATAAAATGAAACCATCTATATAACAGTGATATGACAAGGCCTAATAAAAAGATTTCACCTTTAAGAAAGTGCCACGAGAACTCCTAATAAAAAAGATGCAATTTTTTTATTGCTGCAATGACTAGGTCTAAAATAAAGATGTCATCTATATCATGGTTCTATGACAAGGCATAATAAAAAGATGATGTCTATATAACGGTGCTACGACAAGGAGTAATGTAAATTTGTTATCAATATAATGGTGCTAGGTCAAGGTGTGATACAAAGATGTCATCGATATAACGTTGCTTTGACAAGGCCGAATAAAAGGATGTCATTGATAAAATGGTGCTATGAAAGGGCATGATAAAGTATGTCATCTGTTAACAGTGCTATGGCAAGTTGATGTAAACTGATGTCATCTATATAACAGTGTAATGACAAGGTCTAATAAAAGATGTCATCTATATAACGGTGCTATGACACGGTGTAATAGAATTATGCCATCTATATGATGGTGATATGACATGGACTAATACAAAGATGTCATCTATATAATAGTGCTATGCAAATGAGGAATAAAAAGATGTCATCTATGTAACGGTTCTATGACAATTCTTAACTTAAAGTTGTCATTTATATAACGGAGCAATGACAGGGCGTGATACAAAGATCTCATGACTCTAACGGTGCTATGACAAGGTGGAATAGAAAGATGGCATTTATATCAATGTGCTATGACAACGTGTAACAAAAACATATCATCTATATAACGGTGCTATTACAAGGTGTAAGAAAAAATTTCCTCTATATAATGGTGCTTTTACTTGGTCTGATAGAATGACGACATTTATACAACGGTGATATGATAAGGCCTTATATAAAGATGTTATCTATATAATGGTGCTATGACAAGGCCTAATAAAAAGATGTCATCTATATATCGGTACTATGACAAGACCTAATTAAAAGATGTCATACGTATAACACTGATATGACCAGGTTTCATAGAAAGATGCCATCTTTATAACAGTGCTGTGTTAAGGCACTGAAAAAAATGTCATCCACATATATTTCCTAAGATAAAGATGTCATCTATATAGCCCTGCTTTAACAAGGCTTAATAGAAAGATGTCACTTAAATAAAGGTGCTTTCACAAGGTCTAATAAAAAGATGTCATCTATATAACAGTGCTATGACAAATCCTAAAAAAAAGAAATCTGACTCATAAAAGGGTGCAATGATAAGGCCTAATAAAAGATGACACCTTTATCATGGTGCCATGATAAGGCCTAATAAAAAGATGTCATCTATTTATCGGTGCTATGACTAGGTCTAAAATAAAGATGTCATCTATCTAACTGTAATAGGACAGGGCCTAGTAAAAATATGTCATCGATATTATGGTGCTATGACAACGCATAATAAAAAGATGTTGTCTATATAACGGTGTTATAAAAAGGCGTAATATGAATTTGTTATCGATCTAAATTTTCTAGGACAAGGCATGATGCCAAGATGTTATCAATATAATGGTGCTTTCACAAGGCCTTATTAAAGGGTGTCATCGATATACTGGTGCTAGGACAAGGCTTAGTAAATAGATGTCATCTAATGAACACTGCTATGAGAAGATAAATAAAAAGGCATCTATATAATGGTGCAATTACAAGGTCTAAACAAATTTCATCCATTTAAAAGTGCAATGGCAAGGTATATATATAAAAATATGTCATATATATAAAGGTGCTATGACAAGGTGTATTCAAAATATATCATCTATATAACAGTGCTATGGCAAGGTCTGTTAATATACCACGTCTATATATTGGTGATATGACAAGGCCTAATAAAAAGATGTCACCTATATAATGGTGCTAGGACAAGGCCTAATAAAAGATTTAATCTATTTAACTGTGCTATGACAAGGTGTAATAGAAAGATGGCATCAACATAAATGTGCTATGGTAAGGTGTAACAAGAATATGTCATCTATATAACGGTGCTATAACAAGGCCTAAAGGAATATGGCATCTACGTAACGGTGCTATGAAAAGTTCTAAATGTCTGATAAAATGACACCATCTATATAACAGTGATATGACAAGGCCTAATAAAAAGATTTCACCTTTAAGAAAGTGCCACGAGAACTCCTAATAAAAAAGATGCAATTTTTTTATTGCTGCAATGACTAGGTCTAAAATAAAGATGTCATCTATATCATGGTTCTATGACAAGGCATAATAAAAAGATGATGTCTATATAACGGTGCTACGACAAGGAGTAATGTAAATTTGTTATCAATATAATGGTGCTAGGTCAAGGTGTGATACAAAGATGTCATCGATATAACGTTGCTTTGACAAGGCCGAATAAAAGGATGTCATTGATAAAATGGTGCTATGAAAGGGCATGATAAAGTATGTCATCTGTTAACAGTGCTATGGCAAGTTGATGTAAACTGATGTCATCTATATAACAGTGTAATGACAAGGTCTAATAAAAGATGTCATCTATATAACGGTGCTATGACAAGGTGTAATAGAATTATGCCATCTATATGATGGTGATATGACATGGACTAATACAAAGATGTCATCTATATAATAGTGCTAAGAAAATGAGGAATAAAAGGATGTCATCTATGTAACGGATCTATGACAATTCTTAACTTAAAGTTGTCATTTATATAACGGAGCAATGACAGGGCGTGATACAAAGATCTCATGACTCTAACGGTGCTATGACAAGGTGGAATAGAAAGATGGCATTTATATCAATGTGCTATGACAACGTGTAACAAAAACATATCATCTATATAACGGTGCTATTACAAGGTGTAAGAAAAAATTTCCTCTATATAATGGTGCTTTTACTTGGTCTGATAGAATGACGACATTTATACAACGGTGATATGATAAGGCCTTATATAAAGATGTTATCTATATAATGGTGCTATGACAAGGCCTAATAAAAAGATGTCATCTATATATCGGTACTATGACAAGACCTAATTAAAAGATGTCATACGTATAACACTGATATGACCAGGTTTCATAGAAAGATGCCATCTTTATAACAGTGCTGTGTTAAGGCACTGAAAAAAATGTCATCCACATATATTTGCTAAGATAAAGATGTCATCTATATAGCCCTGCTTTAACAAGGCTTAATAGAAAGATGTCACTTAAATAAAGGTGCTTTCACAAGGTCTAATAAAAAGATGTCATCTATATAACAGTGCTATGACAAATCCTAAAAAAAAGAAATCTGACTCATAAAAGAGTGCAATGATAAGGCCTAATAAAAGATGACACCTTTATCATGGTGCCATGATAAGGCCTAATAAAAAGATGTCATCTATTTATCGGTGCTATGACTAGGTCTAAAATAAAGATGTCATCTATCTAACTGTAATAGGACAGGGCCTAGTAAAAAGATGTCATCGATATTATGGTGCTATGACAACGCATAATAAAAAGATGTTGTCTATATAACGGTGTTATAAAAAGGCGTAATATGAATTTGTTATCGGTCTAAATTTTCTAGGACAAGGCGTGATGCCAAGATGTTATCAATATAATGGTGCTTTCACAAGGCCTTATTAAAGGGTGTCATCGATATACTGGTGCTAGGACAAGGCTTAGTAAATAGATGTCATCTAATGAACACTGCTATGAGAAGATAAATAAAAAGGCATCTATATAATGGTGCAATTACAAGGTCTAAACAAATTTCATCCATTTAAAAGTGCAATGGCAAGGTATATATATAAAAATATGTCATATATATAAAGGTGCTACGACAAGGTGTATTCAAAATATATCATCTATATAACAGTTCTATGGCAAGGTCTGTTAATATACCACGTCTATATATTGGTGATATGACAAGGCCTAATAAAAAGATGTCACCTATATAATGGTGCTAGGACAAGGCCTAATAAAAGATTTAATCTATTTAACTGTGCTATGACAAGGTGTAATAGAAAGATGGCATCAACATAAATGTGCTATGGTAAGGTGTAACAAGAATATGTCATCTATATAACGGTGCTATAACAAGGCCTAAAGGAATATGGCATCTACGTAACGGTGCTATGAAAAGTTCTAAATGTCTGATAAAATGAAACCATCTATATAACAGTGATATGACAAGGCCTAATAAAAAGATTTCACCTTTAAGAAAGTGCCACGAGAACTCCTAATAAAAAAGATGCAATTTTTTTATTGCTGCAATGACTAGGTCTAAAATAAAGATGTCATCTATATCATGGTTCTATGACAAGGCATAATAAAAAGATGATGTCTATATAACGGTGCTACGACAAGGAGTAATGTAAATTTGTTATCAATATAATGGTGCTAGGTCAAGGTGTGATACAAAGATGTCATCGATATAACGTTGCTTTGACAAGGCCGAATAAAAGGATGTCATTGATAAAATGGTGCTATGAAAGGGCATGATAAAGTATGTCATCTGTTAACAGTGCTATGGCAAGTTGATGTAAACTGATGTCATCTATATAACAGTGTAATGACAAGGTCTAATAAAAGATGTCATCTATATAACGGTGCTATGACACGGTGTAATAGAATTATGCCATCTATATGATGGTGATATGACATGGACTAATACAAAGATGTCATCTATATAATAGTGCTATGAAAATGAGGAATAAAAAGATGTCATCTATGTAACGGTTCTATGACAATTCTTAACTTAAAGTTGTCATTTATATAACGGAGCAATGACAGGGCGTGATACAAAGATCTCATGACTCTAACGGTGCTATGACAAGGTGGAATAGAAAGATGGCATTTATATCAATGTGCTATGACAACGTGTAACAAAAACATATCATCTATATAACGGTGCTATTACAAGGTGTAAGAAAAAATTTCCTCTATATAATGGTGCTTTTACTTGGTCTGATAGAATGACGACATTTATACAACGGTGATATGATAAGGCCTTATATAAAGATGTTATCTATATAATGGTGCTATGACAAGGCCTAATAAAAAGATGTCATCTATATATCGGTACTATGACAAGACCTAATTAAAAGATGTCATACGTATAACACTGATATGACCAGGTTTCATAGAAAGATGCCATCTTTATAACAGTGCTGTGTTAAGGCACTGAAAAAAATGTCATCCACATATATTTGCTAAGATAAAGATGTCATCTATATAGCCCTGCTTTAACAAGGCTTAATAGAAAGATGTCACTTAAATAAAGGTGCTTTCACAAGGTCTAATAAAAAGATGTAATCTATATAACAGTGCTATGACAAATCCTAAAAAAAAGAAATCTGACTCATAAAAGGGTGCAATGATAAGGCCTAATAAAAGATGACACCTTTATCATGGTGCCATGATAAGGCCTAATAAAAAGATGTCATCTATTTATCGGTGCTATGACTAGGTCTAAAATAAAGATGTCATCTATCTAACTGTAATAGGACAGGGCCTAGTAAAAAGATGTCATCGATATTATGGTGCTATGACAACGCATAATAAAAAGATGTTGTCTATATAACGGTGTTATAAAAAGGCGTAATATGAATTTGTTATCGATCTAAATTTTCTAGGACAAGGCGTGATGCCAAGATGTTATCAATATAATGGTGCTTTCACAAGGCCTTATTAAAGGGTGTCATCGATATACTGGTGCTAGGACAAGGCTTAGTAAATAGATGTCATCTAATGAACACTGCTATGAGAAGATAAATAAAAAGGCATCTATATAATGGTGCAATTACAAGGTCTAAACAAATTTCATCCATTTAAAAGTGCAATGGCAAGGTATATATATAAAAATATGTCATATATATAAAGGTGCTACGACAAGGTGTATTCAAAATATATCATCTATATAACAGTGCTATGGCAAGGTCTGTTAATATACCACGTCTATATATTGGTGATATGACAAGGCCTAATAAAAAGATGTCACCTATATAATGGTGCTAGGACAAGGCCTAATAAAAGATTTAATCTATTTAACTGTGCTATGACAAGGTGTAATAGAAAGATGGCATCAACATAAATGTGCTATGGTAAGGTGTAACAAGAATATGTCATCTATATAACGGTGCTATAACAAGGCCTAAAGGAATATGGCATCTACGCAACGGTGCTATGAAAAGTTCTAAATGTCTGATAAAATGAAACCATCTATATAACAGTGATATGACAAGGCCTAATAAAAAGATTTCACCTTTAAGAAAGTGCCACGAGAACTCCTAATAAAAAAGATGCAATTTTTTTATTGCTGCAATGACTAGGTCTAAAATAAAGATGTCATCTATATCATGGTTCTATGACAAGGCATAATAAAAAGATGATGTCTATATAACGGTGCTACGACAAGGAGTAATGTAAATTTGTTATCAATATAATGGTGCTAGGTCAAGGTGTGATACAAAGATGTCATCGATATAACGTTGCTTTGACAAGGCCGAATAAAAGGATGTCATTGATAAAATGGTGCTATGAAAGGGCATGATAAAGTATGTCATCTGTTAACAGTGCTATGGCAAGTTGATGTAAACTGATGTCATCTATATAACAGTGTAATGACAAGGTCTAATAAAAGATGTCATCTATATAACGGTGCTATGACACGGTGTAATAGAATTATGCCATCTATATGATGGTGATATGACATGGACTAATATAAAGATGTCATCTATATAATAGTGCTATGAAAATGAGGAATAAAAAGATATCATCTATGTAACGGTTCTATGACAATTCTTAACTTAAAGTTGTCATTTATATAACGGAGCAATGACAGGGCGTGATACAAAGATCTCATGACTCTAACGGTGCTATGACAAGGTGGAATAGAAAGATGGCATTTATATCAATGTGCTATGACAACGTGTAACAAAAACATATCATCTATATAACGGTGCTATTACAAGGTGTAAGAAAAAATTTCCTCTATATAATGGTGCTTTTACTTGGTCTGATAGAATGACGACATTTATACAACGGTGATATGATAAGGCCTTATATAAAGATGTTATCTATATAATGGTGCTATGACAAGGCCTAATAAAAAGATGTCATCTATATATCGGTACTATGACAAGACCTAATTAAAAGATGTCATACGTATAACACTGATATGACCAGGTTTCATAGAAAGATGCCATCTTTATAACAGTGCTGTGTTAAGGCACTGAAAAAAATGTCATCCACATATATTTGCTAAGATAAAGATGTCATCTATATAGCCCTGCTTTAACAAGGCTTAATAGAAAGATGTCACTTAAATAAAGGTGCTTTCACAAGGTCTAATAAAAAGATGTCATCTATATAACAGTGCTATGACAAATCCTAAAAAAAAGAAATCTGACTCATAAAAGGGTGCAATGATAAGGCCTAATAAAAGATGACACCTTTATCATGGTGCCATGATAAGGCCTAATAAAAAGATGTCATCTATTTATCTGTGCTATGACTAGGTCTAAAATAAAGATGTCATCTATCTAACTGTAATAGGACAGGGCCTAGTAAAAAGATGTCATCGATATTATGGTGCTATGACAACGCATAATAAAAAGATGTTGTCTATATAACGGTGTTATAAAAAGGCGTAATATGAATTTGTTATCGATCTAAATTTTCTAGGACAAGGCGTGATGCCAAGATGTTATCAATATAATGGTGCTTTCACAAGGCTTCATTAAAGGGTGTCATCGATATACTGGTGCTAGGACAAGGCTTAGTAAATAGATGTCATCTAATGAACACTGCTATGAGAAGATAAATAAAAAGGCATCTATATAATGGTGCAATTACAAGGTCTAAACAAATTTCATCCATTTAAAAGTGCAATGGCAAGGTATATATATAAAAATATGTCATATATATAAAGGTGCTACGACAAGGTGTATTCAAAATATATCATCTATATAACAGTGCTATGGCAAGGTCTGTTAATATACCACGTCTATATATTGGTGATATGACAAGGCCTAATAAAAAGATGTCACCTATATAATGGTGCTAGGACAAGGCCTAATAAAAGATTTAATCTATTTAACTGTGCTATGACAAGGTGTAATAAAAAGATGGCATCAACATAAATGTGCTATGGTAAGGTGTAACAAGAATATGTCATCTATATAACGGTGCTATAACAAGGCCTAAAGGAATATGGCATCTACGTAACGGTGCTATGAAAAGTTCTAAATGTCTGATAAAATGAAACCATCTATATAACAGTGATATGACAAGGCCTAATAAAAAGATTTCACCTTTAAGAAAGTGCCACGAGAACTCCTAATAAAAAAGATGCAATTTTTTATTGCTGCAATGACTAGGTCTAAAATAAAGATGTCATCTATATCATGGTTCTATGACAAGGCATAATAAAAAGATGATGTCTATATAACGGTGCTACGACAAGGAGTAATGTAAATTTGTTATCAATATAATGGTGCTAGGTCAAGGTGTGATACAAAGATGTCATCGATATAACGTTGCTTTGACAAGGCCGAATAAAAGGATGTCATTGATAAAATGGTGCTATGAAAGTGCATGATAAAGTATGTCATCTGTTAACAGTGCTATGGCAAGTTGATGTAAACTGATGTCATCTATATAACAGTGTAATGACAAGGTCTAATAAAAGATGTCATCTATATAACGGTGCTATGACAAGGTGTAATAGAATTATGCCATCTATATGATGGTGATATGACATGGACTATACAAAGATGTCATCTATATAATAGTGCTATGAAAATGAGGAATAAAAAGATGTAATCTATGTAACGGTTCTATGACAATTCTTAACTTAAAGTTGTCATTTATATAACGGAGCAATGACAGGGCGTGATACAAAGATCTCATGACTCTAACGGTGCTATGACAAGGTGGAATAGAAAGATGGCATTTATATCAATGTGCTATGACAACGTGTAACAAAAACATATCATCTATATAACGGTGCTATTACAAGGTGTAAGAAAAAATTTCCTCTATATAATGGTGCTTTTACTTGGTCTGATAGAATGACGACATTTATACAACGGTGATATGATAAGGCCTTATATAAAGATGTTATCTATATAATGGTGCTATGACAAGGCCTAATAAAAAGATGTCATCTATATATCGGTACTATGACAAGACCTAATTAAAAGATGTCATACGTATAACACTGATATGACCAGGTTTCATAGAAAGATGCCATCTTTATAACAGTGCTGTGTTAAGGCACTGAAAAAAATGTCATCCACATATATTTGCTAAGATAAAGATGTCATCTATATAGCCCTGCTTTAACAAGGCTTAATAGAAAGATGTCACTTAAATAAAGGTGCTTTCACAAGGTCTAATAAAAAGATGTCATCTATATAACAGTGCTATGACAAATCCTAAAAAAAAGAAATCTGACTCATAAAAGAGTGCAATGATAAGGCCTAATAAAAGATGACACCTTTATCATGGTGCCATGATAAGGCCTAATAAAAAGATGTCATCTATTTATCGGTGCTATGACTAGGTCTAAAATAAAGATGTCATCTATCTAACTGTAATAGGACAGGGCCTAGTAAAAAGATGTCATCGATATTATGGTGCTATGACAACGCATAATAAAAAGATGTTGTCTATATAACGGTGTTATAAAAAGGCGTAATATGAATTTGTTATCGGTCTAAATTTTCTAGGACAAGGCGTGATGCCAAGATGTTATCAATATAATGGTGCTTTCACAAGGCCTTATTAAAGGGTGTCATCGATATACTGGTGCTAGGACAAGGCTTAGTAAATAGATGTCATCTAATGAACACTGCTATGAGAAGATAAATAAAAAGGCATCTATATAATGGTGCAATTACAAGGTCTAAACAAATTTCATCCATTTAAAAGTGCAATGGCAAGGTATATATATAAAAATATGTCATATATATAAAGGTGCTACGACAAGGTGTATTCAAAATATATCATCTATATAACAGTTCTATGGCAAGGTCTGTTAATATACCACGTCTATATATTGGTGATATGACAAGGCCTAATAAAAAGATGTCACCTATATAATGGTGCTAGGACAAGGCCTAATAAAAGATTTAATCTATTTAACTGTGCTATGACAAGGTGTAATAGAAAGATGGCATCAACATAAATGTGCTATGGTAAGGTGTAACAAGAATATGTCATCTATATAACGGTGCTATAACAAGGCCTAAAGGAATATGGCATCTACGTAACGGTGCTATGAAAAGTTCTAAATGTCTGATAAAATGAAACCATCTATATAACAGTGATATGACAAGGCCTAATAAAAAGATTTCACCTTTAAGAAAGTGCCACGAGAACTCCTAATAAAAAAGATGCAATTTTTTTATTGCTGCAATGACTAGGTCTAAAATAAAGATGTCATCTATATCATGGTTCTATGACAAGGCATAATAAAAAGATGATGTCTATATAACGGTGCTACGACAAGGAGTAATGTAAATTTGTTATCAATATAATGGTGCTAGGTCAAGGTGTGATACAAAGATGTCATCGATATAACGTTGCTTTGACAAGGCCGAATAAAAGGATGTCATTGATAAAATGGTGCTATGAAAGGGCATGATAAAGTATGTCATCTGTTAACAGTGCTATGGCAAGTTGATGTAAACTGATGTCATCTATATAACAGTGTAATGACAAGGTCTAATAAAAGATGTCATCTATATAACGGTGCTATGACACGGTGTAATAGAATTATGCCATCTATATGATGGTGATATGACATGGACTAATACAAAGATGTCATCTATATAATAGTGCTATGAAAATGAGGAATAAAAAGATGTCATCTATGTAACGGTTCTATGACAATTCTTAACTTAAAGTTGTCATTTATATAACGGAGCAATGACAGGGCGTGATACAAAGATCTCATGACTCTAACGGTGCTATGACAAGGTGGAATAGAAAGATGGCATTTATATCAATGTGCTATGACAACGTGTAACAAAAACATATCATCTATATAACGGTGCTATTACAAGGTGTAAGAAAAAATTTCCTCTATATAATGGTGCTTTTACTTGGTCTGATAGAATGACGACATTTATACAACGGTGATATGATAAGGCCTTATATAAAGATGTTATCTATATAATGGTGCTATGACAAGGCCTAATAAAAAGATGTCATCTATATATCGGTACTATGACAAGACCTAATTAAAAGATGTCATACGTATAACACTGATATGACCAGGTTTCATAGAAAGATGCCATCTTTATAACAGTGCTGTGTTAAGGCACTGAAAAAAATGTCATCCACATATATTTGCTAAGATAAAGATGTCATCTATATAGCCCTGCTTTAACAAGGCTTAATAGAAAGATGTCACTTAAATAAAGGTGCTTTCACAAGGTCTAATAAAAAGATGTAATCTATATAACAGTGCTATGACAAATCCTAAAAAAAAGAAATCTGACTCATAAAAGGGTGCAATGATAAGGCCTAATAAAAGATGACACCTTTATCATGGTGCCATGATAAGGCCTAATAAAAAGATGTCATCTATTTATCGGTGCTATGACTAGGTCTAAAATAAAGATGTCATCTATCTAACTGTAATAGGACAGGGCCTAGTAAAAAGATGTCATCGATATTATGGTGCTATGACAACGCATAATAAAAAGATGTTGTCTATATAACGGTGTTATAAAAAGGCGTAATATGAATTTGTTATCGATCTAAATTTTCTAGGTCAAGGCGTGATGCCAAGATGTTATCAATATAATGGTGCTTTCACAAGGCCTTATTAAAGGGTGTCATCGATATACTGGTGCTAGGACAAGGCTTAGTAAATAGATGTCATCTAATGAACACTGCTATGAGAAGATAAATAAAAAGGCATCTATATAATGGTGCAATTACAAGGTCTAAACAAATTTCATCCATTTAAAAGTGCAATGGCAAGGTATATATATAAAAATATGTCATATATATAAAGGTGCTACGACAAGGTGTATTCAAAATATATCATCTATATAACAGTGCTATGGCAAGGTCTGTTAATATACCACGTCTATATATTGGTGATATGACAAGGCCTAATAAAAAGATGTCACCTATATAATGGTGCTAGGACAAGGCCTAATAAAAGATTTAATCTATTTAACTGTGCTATGACAAGGTGTAATAGAAAGATGGCATCAACATAAATGTGCTATGGTAAGGTGTAACAAGAATATGTCATCTATATAACGGTGCTATAACAAGGCCTAAAGGAATATGGCATCTACGTAACGGTGCTATGAAAAGTTCTAAATGTCTGATAAAATGAAACCATCTATATAACAGTGATATGACAAGGCCTAATAAAAAGATTTCACCTTTAAGAAAGTGCCACGAGAACTCCTAATAAAAAAGATGCAATTTTTTTATTGCTGCAATGACTAGGTCTAAAATAAAGATGTCATCTATATCATGGTTCTATGACAAGGCATAATAAAAAGATGATGTCTATATAACGGTGCTACGACAAGGAGTAATGTAAATTTGTTATCAATATAATGGTGCTAGGTCAAGGTGTGATACAAAGATGTCATCGATATAACGTTGCTTTGACAAGGCCGAATAAAAGGATGTCATTGATAAAATGGTGCTATGAAAGGGCATGATAAAGTATGTCATCTGTTAACAGTGCTATGGCAAGTTGATGTAAACTGATGTCATCTATATAACAGTGTAATGACAAGGTCTAATAAAAGATGTCATCTATATAACGGTGCTATGACACGGTGTAATAGAATTATGCCATCTATATGATGGTGATATGACATGGACTAATATAAAGATGTCATCTATATAATAGTGCTATGAAAATGAGGAATAAAAAGATATCATCTATGTAACGGTTCTATGACAATTCTTAACTTAAAGTTGTCATTTATATAACGGAGCAATGACAGGGCGTGATACAAAGATCTCATGACTCTAACGGTGCTATGACAAGGTGGAATAGAAAGATGGCATTTATATCAATGTGCTATGACAACGTGTAACAAAAACATATCATCTATATAACGGTGCTATTACAAGGTGTAAGAAAAAATTTCCTCTATATAATGGTGCTTTTACTTGGTCTGATAGAATGACGACATTTATACAACGGTGATATGATAAGGCCTTATATAAAGATGTTATCTATATAATGGTGCTATGACAAGGCCTAATAAAAAGATGTCATCTATATATCGGTACTATGACAAGACCTAATTAAAAGATGTCATACGTATAACACTGATATGACCAGGTTTCATAGAAAGATGCCATCTTTATAACAGTGCTGTGTTAAGGCACTGAAAAAAATGTCATCCACATATATTTGCTAAGATAAAGATGTCATCTATATAGCCCTGCTTTAACAAGGCTTAATAGAAAGATGTCACTTAAATAAAGGTGCTTTCACAAGGTCTAATAAAAAGATGTCATCTATATAACAGTGCTATGACAAATCCTAAAAAAAAGAAATCTGACTCATAAAAGGGTGCAATGATAAGGCCTAATAAAAGATGACACCTTTATCATGGTGCCATGATAAGGCCTAATAAAAAGATGTCATCTATTTATCTGTGCTATGACTAGGTCTAAAATAAAGATGTCATCTATCTAACTGTAATAGGACAGGGCCTAGTAAAAAGATGTCATCGATATTATGGTGCTATGACAACGCATAATAAAAAGATGTTGTCTATATAACGGTGTTATAAAAAGGCGTAATATGAATTTGTTATCGATCTAAATTTTCTAGGACAAGGCGTGATGCCAAGATGTTATCAATATAATGGTGCTTTCACAAGGCTTCATTAAAGGGTGTCATCGATATACTGGTGCTAGGACAAGGCTTAGTAAATAGATGTCATCTAATGAACACTGCTATGAGAAGATAAATAAAAAGGCATCTATATAATGGTGCAATTACAAGGTCTAAACAAATTTCATCCATTTAAAAGTGCAATGGCAAGGTATATATATAAAAATATGTCATATATATAAAGGTGCTACGACAAGGTGTATTCAAAATATATCATCTATATAACAGTGCTATGGCAAGGTCTGTTAATATACCACGTCTATATATTGGTGATATGACAAGGCCTAATAAAAAGATGTCACCTATATAATGGTGCTAGGACAAGGCCTAATAAAAGATTTAATCTATTTAACTGTGCTATGACAAGGTGTAATAAAAAGATGGCATCAACATAAATGTGCTATGGTAAGGTGTAACAAGAATATGTCATCTATATAACGGTGCTATAACAAGGCCTAAAGGAATATGGCATCTACGTAACGGTGCTATGAAAAGTTCTAAATGTCTGATAAAATGAAACCATCTATATAACAGTGATATGACAAGGCCTAATAAAAAGATTTCACCTTTAAGAAAGTGCCACGAGAACTCCTAATAAAAAAGATGCAATTTTTTTATTGCTGCAATGACTAGGTCTAAAATAAAGATGTCATCTATATCATGGTTCTATGACAAGGCATAATAAAAAGATGATGTCTATATAACGGTGCTACGACAAGGAGTAATGTAAATTTGTTATCAATATAATGGTGCTAGGTCAAGGTGTGATACAAAGATGTCATCGATATAACGTTGCTTTGACAAGGCCGAATAAAAGGATGTCATTGATAAAATGGTGCTATGAAAGTGCATGATAAAGTATGTCATCTGTTAACAGTGCTATGGCAAGTTGATGTAAACTGATGTCATCTATATAACAGTGTAATGACAAGGTCTAATAAAAGATGTCATCTATATAACGGTGCTATGACAAGGTGTAATAGAATTATGCCATCTATATGATGGTGATATGACATGGACTATACAAAGATGTCATCTATATAATAGTGCTATGAAAATGAGGAATAAAAAGATGTAATCTATGTAACGGTTCTATGACAATTCTTAACTTAAAGTTGTCATTTATATAACGGAGCAATGACAGGGCGTGATACAAAGATCTCATGACTCTAACGGTGCTATGACAAGGTGGAATAGAAAGATGGCATTTATATCAATGTGCTATGACAACGTGTAACAAAAACATATCATCTATATAACGGTGCTATTACAAGGTGTAAGAAAAAATTTCCTCTATATAATGGTGCTTTTACTTGGTCTGATAGAATGACGACATTTATACAACGGTGATATGATAAGGCCTTATATAAAGATGTTATCTATATAATGGTGCTATGACAAGGCCTAATAAAAAGATGTCATCTATATATCGGTACTATGACAAGACCTAATTAAAAGATGTCATACGTATAACACTGATATGACCAGGTTTCATAGAAAGATGCCATCTTTATAACAGTGCTGTGTTAAGGCACTGAAAAAAATGTCATCCACATATATTTGCTAAGATAAAGATGTCATCTATATAGCCCTGCTTTAACAAGGCTTAATAGAAAGATGTCACTTAAATAAAGGTGCTTTCACAAGGTCTAATAAAAAGATGTAATCTATATAACAGTGCTATGACAAATCCTAAAAAAAAGAAATCTGACTCATAAAAGGGTGCAATGATAAGGCCTAATAAAAGATGACACCTTTATCATGGTGCCATGATAAGGCCTAATAAAAAGATGTCATCTATTTATCGGTGCTATGACTAGGTCTAAAATAAAGATGTCATCTATCTAACTGTAATAGGACAGGGCCTAGTAAAAAGATGTCATCGATATTATGGTGCTATGACAACGCATAATAAAAAGATGTTGTCTATATAACGGTGTTATAAAAAGGCGTAATATGAATTTGTTATCGATCTAAATTTTCTAGGACAAGGCGTGATGCCAAGATGTTATCAATATAATGGTGCTTTCACAAGGCCTTATTAAAGGGTGTCATCGATATACTGGTGCTAGGACAAGGCTTAGTAAATAGATGTCATCTAATGAACACTGCTATGAGAAGATAAATAAAAAGGCATCTATATAATGGTGCAATTACAAGGTCTAAACAAATTTCATCCATTTAAAAGTGCAATGGCAAGGTATATATATAAAAATATGTCATATATATAAAGGTGCTACGACAAGGTGTATTCAAAATATATCATCTATATAACAGTGCTATGGCAAGGTCTGTTAATATACCACGTCTATATATTGGTGATATGACAAGGCCTAATAAAAAGATGTCACCTATATAATGGTGCTAGGACAAGGCCTAATAAAAGATTTAATCTATTTAACTGTGCTATGACAAGGTGTAATAGAAAGATGGCATCAACATAAATGTGCTATGGTAAGGTGTAACAAGAATATGTCATCTATATAACGGTGCTATAACAAGGCCTAAAGGAATATGGCATCTACGTAACGGTGCTATGAAAAGTTCTAAATGTCTGATAAAATGAAACCATCTATATAACAGTGATATGACAAGGCCTAATAAAAAGATTTCACCTTTAAGAAAGTGCCACGAGAACTCCTAATAAAAAAGATGCAATTTTTTTATTGCTGCAATGACTAGGTCTAAAATAAAGATGTCATCTATATCATGGTTCTATGACAAGGCATAATAAAAAGATGATGTCTATATAACGGTGCTACGACAAGGAGTAATGTAAATTTGTTATCAATATAATGGTGCTAGGTCAAGGTGTGATACAAAGATGTCATCGATATAACGTTGCTTTGACAAGGCCGAATAAAAGGATGTCATTGATAAAATGGTGCTATGAAAGGGCATGATAAAGTATGTCATCTGTTAACAGTGCTATGGCAAGTTGATGTAAACTGATGTCATCTATATAACAGTGTAATGACAAGGTCTAATAAAAGATGTCATCTATATAACGGTGCTATGACACGGTGTAATAGAATTATGCCATCTATATGATGGTGATATGACATGGACTAATATAAAGATGTCATCTATATAATAGTGCTATGAAAATGAGGAATAAAAAGATATCATCTATGTAACGGTTCTATGACAATTCTTAACTTAAAGTTGTCATTTATATAACGGAGCAATGACAGGGCGTGATACAAAGATCTCATGACTCTAACGGTGCTATGACAAGGTGGAATAGAAAGATGGCATTTATATCAATGTGCTATGACAACGTGTAACAAAAACATATCATCTATATAACGGTGCTATTACAAGGTGTAAGAAAAAATTTCCTCTATATAATGGTGCTTTTACTTGGTCTGATAGAATGACGACATTTATACAACGGTGATATGATAAGGCCTTATATAAAGATGTTATCTATATAATGGTGCTATGACAAGGCCTAATAAAAAGATGTCATCTATATATCGGTACTATGACAAGACCTAATTAAAAGATGTCATACGTATAACACTGATATGACCAGGTTTCATAGAAAGATGCCATCTTTATAACAGTGCTGTGTTAAGGCACTGAAAAAAATGTCATCCACATATATTTGCTAAGATAAAGATGTCATCTATATAGCCCTGCTTTAACAAGGCTTAATAGAAAGATGTCACTTAAATAAAGGTGCTTTCACAAGGTCTAATAAAAAGATGTCATCTATATAACAGTGCTATGACAAATCCTAAAAAAAAGAAATCTGACTCATAAAAGGGTGCAATGATAAGGCCTAATAAAAGATGACACCTTTATCATGGTGCCATGATAAGGCCTAATAAAAAGATGTCATCTATTTATCTGTGCTATGACTAGGTCTAAAATAAAGATGTCATCTATCTAACTGTAATAGGACAGGGCCTAGTAAAAAGATGTCATCGATATTATGGTGCTATGACAACGCATAATAAAAAGATGTTGTCTATATAACGGTGTTATAAAAAGGCGTAATATGAATTTGTTATCGATCTAAATTTTCTAGGACAAGGCGTGATGCCAAGATGTTATCAATATAATGGTGCTTTCACAAGGCTTCATTAAAGGGTGTCATCGATATACTGGTGCTAGGACAAGGCTTAGTAAATAGATGTCATCTAATGAACACTGCTATGAGAAGATAAATAAAAAGGCATCTATATAATGGTGCAATTACAAGGTCTAAACAAATTTCATCCATTTAAAAGTGCAATGGCAAGGTATATATATAAAAATATGTCATATATATAAAGGTGCTACGACAAGGTGTATTCAAAATATATCATCTATATAACAGTGCTATGGCAAGGTCTGTTAATATACCACGTCTATATATTGGTGATATGACAAGGCCTAATAAAAAGATGTCACCTATATAATGGTGCTAGGACAAGGCCTAATAAAAGATTTAATCTATTTAACTGTGCTATGACAAGGTGTAATAAAAAGATGGCATCAACATAAATGTGCTATGGTAAGGTGTAACAAGAATATGTCATCTATATAACGGTGCTATAACAAGGCCTAAAGGAATATGGCATCTACGTAACGGTGCTATGAAAAGTTCTAAATGTCTGATAAAATGAAACCATCTATATAACAGTGATATGACAAGGCCTAATAAAAAGATTTCACCTTTAAGAAAGTGCCACGAGAACTCCTAATAAAAAAGATGCAATTTTTTATTGCTGCAATGACTAGGTCTAAAATAAAGATGTCATCTATATCATGGTTCTATGACAAGGCATAATAAAAAGATGATGTCTATATAACGGTGCTACGACAAGGAGTAATGTAAATTTGTTATCAATATAATGGTGCTAGGTCAAGGTGTGATACAAAGATGTCATCGATATAACGTTGCTTTGACAAGGCCGAATAAAAGGATGTCATTGATAAAATGGTGCTATGAAAGTGCATGATAAAGTATGTCATCTGTTAACAGTGCTATGGCAAGTTGATGTAAACTGATGTCATCTATATAACAGTGTAATGACAAGGTCTAATAAAAGATGTCATCTATATAACGGTGCTATGACAAGGTGTAATAGAATTATGCCATCTATATGATGGTGATATGACATGGACTATACAAAGATGTCATCTATATAATAGTGCTATGAAAATGAGGAATAAAAAGATGTAATCTATGTAACGGTTCTATGACAATTCTTAACTTAAAGTTGTCATTTATATAACGGAGCAATGACAGGGCGTGATACAAAGATCTCATGACTCTAACGGTGCTATGACAAGGTGGAATAGAAAGATGGCATTTATATCAATGTGCTATGACAACGTGTAACAAAAACATATCATCTATATAACGGTGCTATTACAAGGTGTAAGAAAAAATTTCCTCTATATAATGGTGCTTTTACTTGGTCTGATAGAATGACGACATTTATACAACGGTGATATGATAAGGCCTTATATAAAGATGTTATCTATATAATGGTGCTATGACAAGGCCTAATAAAAAGATGTCATCTATATATCGGTACTATGACAAGACCTAATTAAAAGATGTCATACGTATAACACTGATATGACCAGGTTTCATAGAAAGATGCCATCTTTATAACAGTGCTGTGTTAAGGCACTGAAAAAAATGTCATCCACATATATTTGCTAAGATAAAGATGTCATCTATATAGCCCTGCTTTAACAAGGCTTAATAGAAAGATGTCACTTAAATAAAGGTGCTTTCACAAGGTCTAATAAAAAGATGTCATCTATATAACAGTGCTATGACAAATCCTAAAAAAAAGAAATCTGACTCATAAAAGGGTGCAATGAAAAGGCCTAATAAAAGATGACACCTTTATCATGGTGCCATGATAAGGCCTAATAAAAAGATGTCATCTATTTATCTGTGCTATGACTAGGTCTAAAATAAAGATGTCATCTATCTAACTGTAATAGGACAGGGCCTAGTAAAAAGATGTCATCGATATTATGGTGCTATGACAACGCATAATAAAAAGATGTTGTCTATATAACGGTGTTATAAAAAGGCGTAATATGAATTTGTTATCGATCTAAATTTTCTAGGACAAGGCGTGATGCCAAGATGTTATCAATATAATGGTGCTTTCACAAGGCTTCATTAAAGGGTGTCATCGATATACTGGTGCTAGGACAAGGCTTAGTAAATAGATGTCATCTAATGAACACTGCTATGAGAAGATAAATAAAAAGGCATCTATATAATGGTGCAATTACAAGGTCTAAACAAATTTCATCCATTTAAAAGTGCAATGGCAAGGTATATATATAAAAATATGTCATATATATAAAGGTGCTACGACAAGGTGTATTCAAAATATATCATCTATATAACAGTGCTATGGCAAGGTCTGTTAATATACCACGTCTATATATTGGTGATATGACAAGGCCTAATAAAAAGATGTCACCTATATAATGGTGCTAGGACAAGGCCTAATAAAAGATTTAATCTATTTAACTGTGCTATGACAAGGTGTAATAAAAAGATGGCATCAACATAAATGTGCTATGGTAAGGTGTAACAAGAATATGTCATCTATATAACGGTGCTATAACAAGGCCTAAAGGAATATGGCATCTACGTAACGGTGCTATGAAAAGTTCTAAATGTCTGATAAAATGAAACCATCTATATAACAGTGATATGACAAGGCCTAATAAAAAGATTTCACCTTTAAGAAAGTGCCACGAGAACTCCTAATAAAAAAGATGCAATTTTTTTATTGCTGCAATGACTAGGTCTAAAATAAAGATGTCATCTATATCATGGTTCTATGACAAGGCATAATAAAAAGATGATGTCTATATAACGGTGCTACGACAAGGAGTAATGTAAATTTGTTATCAATATAATGGTGCTAGGTCAAGGTGTGATACAAAGATGTCATCGATATAACGTTGCTTTGACAAGGCCGAATAAAAGGATGTCATTGATAAAATGGTGCTATGAAAGTGCATGATAAAGTATGTCATCTGTTAACAGTGCTATGGCAAGTTGATGTAAACTGATGTCATCTATATAACAGTGTAATGACAAGGTCTAATAAAAGATGTCATCTATATAACGGTGCTATGACAAGGTGTAATAGAATTATGCCATCTATATGATGGTGATATGACATGGACTATACAAAGATGTCATCTATATAATAGTGCTATGAAAATGAGGAATAAAAAGATGTAATCTATGTAACGGTTCTATGACAATTCTTAA
This sequence comes from Gastrophryne carolinensis, assembly GCA_027917425.1. Taxonomy (NCBI): domain Eukaryota; kingdom Metazoa; phylum Chordata; class Amphibia; order Anura; family Microhylidae; genus Gastrophryne; species Gastrophryne carolinensis. Next base: position 8,854 of record JAQIHN010000532.1, on the reverse strand, counting down.
CTTAAAGTTGTCATTTATATAACGGAGCAATGACAGGGCGTGATACAAAGATATCATGACTCTAACGGTGCTATGACAAGGTGGAATAGAAAGATGGCATTTATATCAATGTGCTATGACAACGTGTAACAAAAACATATCATCTATATAACGGTGCTATTACAAGGTGTAAGAAAAAATTTCCTCTATATAATGGTGCTTTTACTTGGTCTGATAGAATGACGACATTTATACAACGGTGATATGATAAGGCCTTATATAAAGATGTTATCTATATAATGGTGCTATGACAAGGCCTAATAAAAAGATGTCATCTATATATCGGTACTATGACAAGACCTAATTAAAAGATGTCATACGTATAACACTGATATGACCAGGTTTCATAGAAAGATGCCATCTTTATAACAGTGCTGTGTTAAGGCACTGAAAAAAATGTCATCCACATATATTTGCTAAGATAAAGATGTCATCTATATAGCCCTGCTTTAACAAGGCTTAATAGAAAGATGTCACTTAAATAAAGGTGCTTTCACAAGGTCTAATAAAAAGATGTCATCTATATAACAGTGCTATGACAAATCCTAAAAAAAAGAAATCTGACTCATAAAAGGGTGCAATGATAAGGCCTAATAAAAGAAGACACCTTTATCATGGTGCCATGATAAGGCCTAATAAAAAGATGTAATCTATTTATCGGTGCTATGACTAGGTCTAAAATAAAGATGTCATCTATCTAACTGTAATAGGACAGGGCCTAGTAAAAAGATGTCATCGATATTATGGTGCTATGACAACGCATAATAAAAAGATGTTGTCTATATAACGGTGTTATAAAAAGGCGTAATATGAATTTGTTATCGATCTAAATTTTCTAGGACAAGGCGTGATGCCAAGATGTTATCAATATAATGGTGCTTTCACAAGGCCTTATTAAAGGGTGTCATCGATATACTGGTGCTAGGACAAGGCTTAGTAAATAGATGTCATCTAATGAACACTGCTATGAGAAGATAAATAAAAAGGCATCCATATAATGGTGCAATTACAAGGTCTAAACAAATTTCATCCATTTAAAAGTGCAATGGCAAGGTATATATATAAAAATATGTCATATATAAAGGTGCTACGACAAGGTGTATTCAAAATATATCATCTATATAACAGTGCTATGGCAAGGTCTGTTAATATACCACGTCTATATATTGGTGATATGACAAGGCCTAATAAAAAGATGTCACCTATATAATGATGCTAGGACAAGGCCTAATAAAAGATTTAATCTATTTAACTGTGCTATGACAAGGTGTAATAGAAAGATGTCATCAACATAAATGTGCTATGGTAAGGTGTAACAAGAATATGTCATCTATATAACGGTGCTATAAGAAGGCCTAAAGGAATATGGCATCTACGTAACAGTGCTATGAAAAGTTCTAAATGTCTGATAAAATGACACCATCTATATAACAGTGATATGACAAGGCCTAATAAAAAGATTTCACCTTTAAGAAAGTGCCACGAGAACTCCTAATAAAAAAGATGCAATTTTTTTATTGCTGCAATGACTAGGTCTAAAATAAAGATGTCATCTATATCATGGTTCTATGACAAGGCATAATAAAAAGATGATGTGTATATAACGGTGCTACGACAAGGAGTAATGTAAATTTGTTATCAATATAATGGTGCTAGGTCAAGGTGTGATACAAAGATGTCATCGATATAACGTTGCTTTGACAAGGCCGAATAAAAGGATGTCATTGATAAAATGGTGCTATGAAAGGGCATGATAAAGTATGTCATCTGTTAACAGTGCTATGGCAAGTTGATGTAAACTGATGTCATCTATATAACAGTGTAATGACAAGGTCTAATAAAAGATGTCATCTATATAACGGTGCTATGACAAGGTGTAATAGAATTATGCCATCTATATGATGGTGATATGACATGGACTAATACAAAGATGTCATCTATATAATAGTGCTAAGAAAATGAGGAATAAAAGGATGTCATCTATGTAACGGATCTATGACAATTCTTAACTTAAAGTTGTCATTTATATAACGGAGCAATGACAGGGCGTGATACAAAGATCTCATGACTCTAACGGTGCTATGACAAGGTGGAATAGAAAGATGGCATTTATATCAATGTGCTATGACAACGTGTAACAAAAACATATCATCTATATAACGGTGCTATTACAAGGTGTAAGAAAAAATGTCCTCTATATAATGGTGCTTTTACTTGGTCTGATAGAATGACGACATTTATACAACGGTGATATGATAAGGCCTTATATAAAGATGTTATCTATATAATGGTGCTATGACAAGGCCTAATAAAAAGATGTCATCTATATATCGGTACTATGACAAGACCTAATTAAAAGATGTCATACGTATAACACTGATATGACCAGGTTTCATAGAAAGATGCCATCTTTATAACAGTGCTGTGTTAAGGCACTGAAAAAAATGTCATCCACATATATTTGCTAAGATAAAGATGTCATCTATATAGCCCTGCTTTAACAAGGCTTAATAGAAAGATGTCACTTAAATAAAGGTGCTTTCACAAGGTCTAATAAAAAGATGTCATCTATATAACAGTGCTATGACAAATCCTAAAAAAAAGAAATCTGACTCATAAAAGAGTGCAATGATAAGGCCTAATAAAAGATGACACCTTTATCATGGTGCCATGATAAGGCCTAATAAAAAGATGTCATCTATTTATCGGTGCTATGACTAGGTCTAAAATAAAGATGTCATCTATCTAACTGTAATAGGACAGGGCCTAGTAAAAAGATGTCATCGATATTATGGTGCTATGACAACGCATAATAAAAAGATGTTGTCTATATAACGGTGTTATAAAAAGGCGTAATATGAATTTGTTATCGGTCTAAATTTTCTAGGACAAGGCGTGATGCCAAGATGTTATCAATATAATGGTGCTTTCACAAGGCCTTATTAAAGGGTGTCATCGATATACTGGTGCTAGGACAAGGCTTAGTAAATAGATGTCATCTAATGAACACTGCTATGAGAAGATAAATAAAAAGGCATCTATATAATGGTGCAATTACAAGGTCTAAACAAATTTCATCCATTTAAAAGTGCAATGGCAAGGTATATATATAAAAATATGTCATATATATAAAGGTGCTACGACAAGGTGTATTCAAAATATATCATCTATATAACAGTTCTATGGCAAGGTCTGTTAATATACCACGTCTATATATTGGTGATATGACAAGGCCTAATAAAAAGATGTCACCTATATAATGGTGCTAGGACAAGGCCTAATAAAAGATTTAATCTATTTAACTGTGCTATGACAAGGTGTAATAGAAAGATGGCATCAACATAAATGTGCTATGGTAAGGTGTAACAAGAATATGTCATCTATATAACGGTGCTATAACAAGGCCTAAAGGAATATGGCATCTACGTAACGGTGCTATGAAAAGTTCTAAATGTCTGATAAAATGAAACCATCTATATAACAGTGATATGACAAGGCCTAATAAAAAGATTTCACCTTTAAGAAAGTGCCACGAGAACTCCTAATAAAAAAGATGCAATTTTTTTATTGCTGCAATGACTAGGTCTAAAATAAAGATGTCATCTATATCATGGTTCTATGACAAGGCATAATAAAAAGATGATGTCTATATAACGGTGCTACGACAAGGAGTAATGTAAATTTGTTATCAATATAATGGTGCTAGGTCAAGGTGTGATACAAAGATGTCATCGATATAACGTTGCTTTGACAAGGCCGAATAAAAGGATGTCATTGATAAAATGGTGCTATGAAAGGGCATGATAAAGTATGTCATCTGTTAACAGTGCTATGGCAAGTTGATGTAAACTGATGTCATCTATATAACAGTGTAATGACAAGGTCTAATAAAAGATGTCATCTATATAACGGTGCTATGACACGGTGTAATAGAATTATGCCATCTATATGATGGTGATATGACATGGACTAATACAAAGATGTCATCTATATAATAGTGCTATGCAAATGAGGAATAAAAAGATGTCATCTATGTAACGGTTCTATGACAATTCTTAACTTAAAGTTGTCATTTATATAACGGAGCAATGACAGGGCGTGATACAAAGATCTCATGACTCTAACGGTGCTATGACAAGGTGGAATAGAAAGATGGCATTTATATCAATGTGCTATGACAACGTGTATCAAAAACATATCATCTATATAACGGTGCTATTACAAGGTGTAAGAAAAAATTTCCTCTATATAATGGTGCTTTTACTTGGTCTGATAGAATGACGACATTTATACAACGGTGATATGATAAGGCCTTATATAAAGATGTTATCTATATAATGGTGCTATGACAAGGCCTAATAAAAAGATGTCATCTATATATCGGTACTATGACAAGACCTAATTAAAAGATGTCATACGTATAACACTGATATGACCAGGTTTCATAGAAAGATGCCATCTTTATAACAGTGCTGTGTTAAGGCACTGAAAAAAATGTCATCCACATATATTTCCTAAGATAAAGATGTCATCTATATAGCCCTGCTTTAACAAGGCTTAATAGAAAGATGTCACTTAAATAAAGGTGCTTTCACAAGGTCTAATAAAAAGATGTCATCTATATAACAGTGCTATGACAAATCCTAAAAAAAAGAAATCTGACTCATAAAAGGGTGCAATGATAAGGCCTAATAAAAGATGACACCTTTATCATGGTGCCATGATAAGGCCTAATAAAAAGATGTCATCTATTTATCGGTGCTATGACTAGGTCTAAAATAAAGATGTCATCTATCTAACTGTAATAGGACAGGGCCTAGTAAAAATATGTCATCGATATTATGGTGCTATGACAACGCATAATAAAAAGATGTTGTCTATATAACGGTGTTATAAAAAGGCGTAATATGAATTTGTTATCGATCTAAATTTTCTAGGACAAGGCGTGATGCCAAGATGTTATCAATATAATGGTGCTTTCACAAGGCCTTATTAAAGGGTGTCATCGATATACTGGTGCTAGGACAAGGCTTAGTAAATAGATGTCATCTAATGAACACTGCTATGAGAAGATAAATAAAAAGGCATCTATATAATGGTGCAATTACAAGGTCTAAACAAATTTCATCCATTTAAAAGTGCAATGGCAAGGTATATATATAAAAATATGTCATATATATAAAGGTGCTACGACAAGGTGTATTCAAAATATATCATCTATATAACAGTGCTATGGCAAGGTCTGTTAATATACCACGTCTATATATTGGTGATATGACAAGGCCTAATAAAAAGATGTCACCTATATAATGGTGCTAGGACAAGGCCTAATAAAAGATTTAATCTATTTAACTGTGCTATGACAAGGTGTAATAGAAAGATGGCATCAACATAAATGTGCTATGGTAAGGTGTAACAAGAATATGTCATCTATATAACGGTGCTATAACAAGGCCTAAAGGAATATGGCATCTACGTAACGGTGCTATGAAAAGTTCTAAATGTCTGATAAAATGACACCATCTATATAACAGTGATATGACAAGGCCTAATAAAAAGATTTCACCTTTAAGAAAGTGCCACGAGAACTCCTAATAAAAAAGATGCAATTTTTTTATTGCTGCAATGACTAGGTCTAAAATAAAGATGTCATCTATATCATGGTTCTATGACAAGGCATAATAAAAAGATGATGTCTATATAACGGTGCTACGACAAGGAGTAATGTAAATTTGTTATCAATATAATGGTGCTAGGTCAAGGTGTGATACAAAGATGTCATCGATATAACGTTGCTTTGACAAGGCCGAATAAAAGGATGTCATTGATAAAATGGTGCTATGAAAGGGCATGATAAAGTATGTCATCTGTTAACAGTGCTATGGCAAGTTGATGTAAACTGATGTCATCTATATAACAGTGTAATGACAAGGTCTAATAAAAGATGTCATCTATATAACGGTGCTATGACAAGGTGTAATAGAATTATGCCATCTATATGATGGTGATATGACATGGACTAATACAAAGATGTCATCTATATAATAGTGCTAAGAAAATGAGGAATAAAAGGATGTCATCTATGTAACGGATCTATGACAATTCTTAACTTAAAGTTGTCATTTATATAACGGAGCAATGACAGGGCGTGATACAAAGATCTCATGACTCTAACGGTGCTATGACAAGGTGGAATAGAAAGATGGCATTTATATCAATGTGCTATGACAACGTGTAACAAAAACATATCATCTATATAACGGTGCTATTACAAGGTGTAAGAAAAAATTTCCTCTATATAATGGTGCTTTTACTTGGTCTGATAGAATGACGACATTTATACAACGGTGATATGATAAGGCCTTATATAAAGATGTTATCTATATAATGGTGCTATGACAAGGCCTAATAAAAAGATGTCATCTATATATCGGTACTATGACAAGACCTAATTAAAAGATGTCATACGTATAACACTGATATGACCAGGTTTCATAGAAAGATGCCATCTTTATAACAGTGCTGTGTTAAGGCACTGAAAAAAATGTCATCCACATATATTTGCTAAGATAAAGATGTCATCTATATAGCCCTGCTTTAACAAGGCTTAATAGAAAGATGTCACTTAAATAAAGGTGCTTTCACAAGGTCTAATAAAAAGATGTAATCTATATAACAGTGCTATGACAAATCCTAAAAAAAAGAAATCTGACTCATAAAAGGGTGCAATGATAAGGCCTAATAAAAGATGACACCTTTATCATGGTGCCATGATAAGGCCTAATAAAAAGATGTCATCTATTTATCGGTGCTATGACTAGGTCTAAAATAAAGATGTCATCTATCTAACTGTAATAGGACAGGGCCTAGTAAAAAGATGTCATCGATATTATGGTGCTATGACAACGCATAATAAAAAGATGTTGTCTATATAACGGTGTTATAAAAAGGCGTAATATGAATTTGTTATCGATCTAAATTTTCTAGGACAAGGCGTGATGCCAAGATGTTATCAATATAATGGTGCTTTCACAAGGCCTTATTAAAGGGTGTCATCGATATACTGGTGCTAGGACAAGGCTTAGTAAATAGATGTCATCTAATGAACACTGCTATGAGAAGATAAATAAAAAGGCATCTATATAATGGTGCAATTACAAGGTCTAAACAAATTTCATCCATTTAAAAGTGCAATGGCAAGGTATATATATAAAAATATGTCATATATATAAAGGTGCTACGACAAGGTGTATTCAAAATATATCATCTATATAACAGTGCTATGGCAAGGTCTGTTAATATACCATGTCTATATATTGGTGATATGACAAGGCCTAATAAAAAGATGTCACCTATATAATGGTGCTAGGACAAGGCCTAATAAAAGATTTAATCTATTTAACTGTGCTATGACAAGGTGTAATAGAAAGATGGCATCAACATAAATGTGCTATGGTAAGGTGTAACAAGAATATGTCATCTATATAACGGTGCTATAACAAGGCCTAAAGGAATATGGCATCTACGTAACGGTGCTATGAAAAGTTCTAAATGTCTAATAAAATGAAACCATCTATATAACAGTGATATGACAAGGCCTAATAAAAAGATTTCACCTTTAAGAAAGTGCCACGAGAACTCCTAATAAAAAAGATGCAATTTTTTTATTGCTGCAATGACTAGGTCTAAAATAAAGATGTCATCTATATCATGGTTCTATGACAAGGCATAATAAAAAGATGATGTCTATATAACGGTGCTACGACAAGGAGTAATGTAAATTTGTTATCAATATAATGGTGCTAGGTCAAGGTGTGATACAAAGATGTCATCGATATAACGTTGCTTTGACAAGGCCGAATAAAAGGATGTCATTGATAAAATGGTGCTATGAAAGGGCATGATAAAGTATGTCATCTGTTAACAGTGCTATGGCAAGTTGATGTAAACTGATGTCATCTATATAACAGTGTAATGACAAGGTCTAATAAAAGATGTCATCTATATAACGGTGCTATGACACGGTGTAATAGAATTATGCCATCTATATGATGGTGATATGACATGGACTAATACAAAGATGTCATCTATATAATAGTGCTATGAAAATGAGGAATAAAAAGATGTCATCTATGTAACGGTTCTATGACAATTCTTAACTTAAAGTTGTCATTTATATAACGGAGCAATGACAGGGCGTGATACAAAGATCTCATGACTCTAACGGTGCTATGACAAGGTGGAATAGAAAGATGGCATTTATATCAATGTGCTATGACAACGTGTAACAAAAACATATCATCTATATAACGGTGCTATTACAAGGTGTAAGAAAAAATTTCCTCTATATAATGGTGCTTTTACTTGGTCTGATAGAATGACGACATTTATACAACGGTGATATGATAAGGCCTTATATAAAGATGTTATCTATATAATGGTGCTATGACAAGGCCTAATAAAAAGATGTCATCTATATATCGGTACTATGACAAGACCTAATTAAAAGATGTCATACGTATAACACTGATATGACCAGGTTTCATAGAAAGATGCCATCTTTATAACAGTGCTGTGTTAAGGCACTGAAAAAAATGTCATCCACATGTATTTGCTAAGATAAAGATGTCATCTATATAGCCCTGCTTTAACAAGGCTTAATAGAAAGATGTCACTTAAATAAAGGTGCTTTCACAAGGTCTAATAAAAAGATGTCATCTATATAACAGTGCTATGACAAATCCTAAAAAAAAGAAATCTGACTCATAAAAGGGTGCAATGATAAGGCCTAATAAAAGATGACACCTTTATCATG